>PVLD010007124.1:0-94135 GCA_004027595.1 Dinomys branickii | reverse complement strand
GGACAGCGCAGAGCCCAGGCAGGACGGCGCAGGACAGTGTGGGGTTTCACGTGGATCTGCTGGGTGGAGGACGACACACAGCCCAGGCAGGACGGCCAGGACAGTGTGGGGTTTCACGTGGACCTGCTGGATGGAGGACAGCACACAGCCCAGGCAGGACAGCGTAGGACAGTGTGGGGTTTCAAGTGGACCTATTGCGTGGAGGACAGCACACAGCCCAAGCAGGACGGTGCAGGACAGTGTGGGGTTTCATGTGGACCTGCTGGGTGGAGGATGGTGTACAGCCCAGGCAGGACGGCACAGGACAGTGTGGGGTTTCACGTGGACCTGCTGCGTGGAGGATGGTGCACAGCCCAGGCAGGATGGCGCAGGATAGTGTGGGGTTTCATGTGGACCTGCTGGGTGGAGGACAGCGCACAGCCCAGGCAGGACAGCCCAGGACAGTGTGGGGTTTCATGTGGACCTATTGCGTGGAGGATGGCGCACAGCCCAGGCAGGACGGCGCAGGACAGTGTGGAGTTTCATGTGGACCTCTTGAGTGGAGGACAGCGCATAGCCCAGGCAGGAAGGCACAGGACAGTGTGGGGTTTCACGTGGACCTGCTGGGTGGAGGACGGCGCACAGCCCAGGCAGGACGGCACAGGACAGTGTGGGGTTTCATGTGGACCTGCTGGGCGGAGGATGGCGCACAGCCCAGGCAGGACGGTGTAGGACAGTGTGGGATTTCATCACACTATTCAGAAGGCGCAGGTTTAAGTTTTATGAATTATTTCTGGAATTTTCCACTTAATATTTCCTAACCATGGTTAACTCAAACTGCAGAAAGTGAACCCATGGGTAAGAGGACACTCCTCATTATGGATACTTTCTGCACTTTCTGCTCAGTCTTGTTCTGAACTTAAAACTGTTCTAAAAATAGTTTTATTTTAAGAAGCAGAAATCATAAAGGAAAAAGATTATCCATATTAATTTTTGTTCATCAAAAAGTACCACCAGAATGGGAAGAGGCAAACCATGTCCTGGGAGAAGATACCTGCAAACGTTGAAGCGAGAAGTGCTGTCTAGAGTACATGGAGAATTTCTAGGAACTGCTAAAAAATGGGCAGAAAGGTTGAAAATGCAAAATTATAACTACAATCCATCTCTACATCCTGTTCAAATAGCAAGAATCAACCGGTCTGGTGCAAATGGCTATTGGCAAGGCTGTAAGGTGAGACCCACAGCTGCTCCCGCTCCTAGAGAACTGCAGGTGGCTTCTAAGAGATGCTCTCGGCTGTGGTCACAACATACTCTTGGGACAGCAAACCCAGACAAGTGACACCCAAACTACAGACAGCGGAATAACAAAGAACTAGAAGCACCACAGATATTTACCAATAAAATAGAATTTTAAAGTATCACTGTATATTCCTAATGGAATGCTATTGAACTAATAGTAATAAAAGTGAACTAATTTTCAAGATTAACAATGGATGAACCCCTAAAACTTAATACTGAATAAAAAAGAACATAGAATGAAATTATGTATTATATATATGTACACACACACACACACATATATAAATTCAAAAACACCAAAATTAAACAGTATATTGGGCAGAGATACACATATAGTTGGGAAAAATATGAAGAGCAATGAGTGAAAACATCACACAAGTCAAATACCGCAGAGAGGACGAGGTCCGTGGTGTAGACGGGCACCCAGGGGCCTGGAGCTGGGAGGCCTGTGTCTTCACCCAGGCCGCAGTGCACTGGTGTTTGCTTTATTATTCTTTAAGTACATAATGGCGTATTATGCACATTTCTGTATTTATGAGATTTTATGGTAGAAATTAATTTACCATGTTTTTATTTAACTTTTGGTAATAAAATACTTTATTAGTACCATTTAATGTCAAAAACACAGCGATGGTTCCACTGCTTAGTTTCCATCTTTAGGTTATAAGCTAGTTTTAAAAATTAGGAGTAAAAGAAAAATCACTTGATTTTTCCAAAGAGGCAAGTGGCAATTTACTTCTGCCAATAATTTAATTTTCTCATTTTAATACCATAATTCACTGGTCTTCATAATAAATAGCTGCATACAAAAAGGAGACACTGGCCTGTGTTACCGTGGAGAGATTTTTTGTGTAATATAAGAAACATTCCCCTAACTTAAAATTTCTAAGAACAATCAGTTATTGTAAAATTGGATTTATGTAGCACCTAGGAATTTGGGATTTGTAAGATTTCAGGTGATATGATGTACTGTGCAAAAACAGTAAATCATGTCATTAATACTTTTTCTCCTGTGAATTTTGGGGGTTTATATTATAAATATCAGGGCCCTTGAAAGGCGAAGGTTACAAAGCTTATGCATCCCTTCACCTTTTCTCCCAGTTTCTGGATATAGCAACTGCCCCAATGGTAAAAGGGCCATGTGTGATACAATGCAGTGCAGTCCTGTCTGAATGTAGCTTCTCACTCATCCTGTCTCACTGATGTAACCCTTGAATTAAAACACCCTGTTTGCAAGTGACGTATTTCTCTAAAGCCGCGGCCACTCTCACATCGCTTAGACTGCCGTCCCTGCTCTTTCATCAGACGGATCTTCCACCTCATTTGTTTTTCTCCCTTAGCGAAATGCTCTTTCCACTCAAAAGTATTATGTAATGCAAATACAGATGTAGCAAATATTAGCATATTAGAAAATGAAAGATAATAAATATAAACGAATCCATGCAAAACGAGGAAAGGCAAAGCAGAAACCAAAACCTTCTTGCGTGTCCAGTCTGCGCCTTCTCAGGAGGCCCCATGTGTCTGGCTCACGGAAACTTCTGCCTGGGACGCAGCAGGTAGGTTGCACGCCAGTGTACCAAATGCTCTGTTAAACATGTTTCCATATACTTCTTTCCTTCAAAGCAGCTGACAGCAACTCTGACTACTAATCCAGAACATGGTGATATACTTTATATTCTAACCTATTTTGCACTTTTACCCACTGCTTAGGAACAGACCTCTAGGGGCCAAGCGACAGTACGTTACGGGGCTTTATTTCTACCTTTTGTGGACCAGGTGGGATTTCAGATGCAGCATTTCATTATCCACTGCTTCTTCATGCTACCAAACAAAGCTCTCACTTGAAGAGGCAGCAGGCTGACTGATGTGCTGGTCAGCAGGTGGAGCAGCGGGTCTGCACCCCACTGTAAGCTGCTGTCCTACAGGTCAGCTGCACACCCCCACCTCATCTTGACGCAACTGCGCCTCATCATCCTGCCATCACAACACAGGTCCCAGGTAGAAATGAGCCCCAAGCTACTTCTAGGGTGAACACTGATTTCCTTTTGTTGACCGCTCCACAGTGCAGTACATCACAAAGCAGGCTTTGCACTGAAACACTCATTTTTGTTTTCTTGTAACTGTGAACTGCAAAAATATCTGCACGCACATGAGAAATGGGTCTTCTCCAGGAGAGGAATGGCGCCTGGAAGAGGAAGTAAGGCTGAACGAATACTGCTGGCTTGTAGTCAGACTGCGCACAGCATGCTGCGAACGCTACCCTGCGGGCTCGCTGTGCGTCCGGTAGGCCTGCTTGTGGAGGTGCATCTCAATCTCCTCGCGGAAGACCATCATGCCCAGGTGGGAATGCGAGGCCTCGCTCATGGCCTTGGACTGGATGCACATGCGGTACTGCTCAGGTGTCAGCTCATCTGCACAGTGCTTCTCGTGCCAGAGGTGGAAAAGACCAGGAAGTGGGGTCCGCACCACAATCAGGTCGCTGTGTAAGTACTTCCGATAAAGGTGGACATCTTCTCCACCCCAGCCTTTCACTTCCATGTCGAACCCACCTGCAGGATCAAAATGCACTCCATCAGAAGTGGCCAGCTGGAGGAGCGCAAGCCCGCATAAGATGGACTCAAGGGCGCTACTTCAGTGTGATGACTTGGTCCTGCACAGAGCACTGCAAGGCGCTCACTGCTCATGCAAGTCAGTGGCAGCTGCCTTACCCTCGGGGGCTCAGAGCATGAGAAAGAGGTTAACCATCTGAGAACACAGTGTAAACCTGAGTCCTATAGGAAGTCAGTAAAGGAGAAGGAAATCTACATCACCTACACTGTCCCCACGATCAAGGTTTCATTTTTATTCTTTTGTTTTTATTTTTGGTTTTTTGAGACAGGGTTTCACTATGTAGCTCAGGCTGGGCTTGAATTCCCTGTGTAGTGGTGATCCTCCTGCCTCAGCCTCCTGAGTGCTGGGATTATAGGCATACGCCACCACAGCTGGCCTTTACTCTTTTATCCTTTGAGACCCAAGTTTTCCTGGCCTGCAGAAAATTTTGCAGAGGGTAGAACAGAAGAGAGGGCCAAGCTCGAGACAGAAATTTGGAAAGGAGTCCATAAAGCCACAGGAATGAGTGAAATTAAATTTCTGAAGAAAAATAAGGGTGAGGCCTAAACACTAAGAAATGTCCATCTGCAGAGGTTTAACAGAGGTAGAGAAAGGGAAATCAGCCAAACAGACTCAGAAGTGACATGAAATTAAAAAGAAAAAAAAAATCCTCTAATGATTCTGGGAAGGGAAGGGGAAAGGAAGCAATTCTGAAACACACCAGGGGGCTGGGGATATAGCTCAGTGGAATAAGCGCCTGCCTAGCAAGTGCAGGGTCCTGAGTTCGATCCCCAGTACCGCCAAAAAAAAAAAGAAAAATGAAACACACCAGGACATCCTATTCTTCTCAACAGGGGCTGACCTGAAGAGAAACCACACCCCCAGGACCTGCTGAGCAGTGGAAGAGAAGTACTGGCTCCAGGCCCACGACCTGCAGGCACACAGCCTCTGTAAGTACTGGACGTCCTAGGGCTGCAGTGCACCCCTGGCCCCACCTCCCACGTCCCCCAAGGCCTGTGGACTACAGTCCTGTCCACTCAGTGCCTCAAATTCAACTTTGAACAGAAAAAGTGAAAGGCAAAAGACACTTTGAAGAGAGTAAACACCAGAGCCAGAGTCAGACATGGCAGGGATGTTGGGATTACCATGCTGGGAATTTAAAACAATTACGATTAATATGTCTAATGGAATAAGTAGAGAACGTGTGGGATGAGTAATGTAAGCACAGTGGGAATTTACAAAGAATCTAAAAGGAATCTATAGACCCAAAACATGTAACAGAAACGGAGAACATCTTTGATGAGCTTGTTAGAAGACTGGACACGCCTGAAGAAGGAATCTTTGCGTTTCAGGATGTAACAACAGAAACTTCAAGGCTAACGCAGCTGAGAGAAAAATGACTGAAAAAATTAGAACAGAATATCCAAGAAATGTAGGACAACTACAAAAGTTACAACATATACATAATGACAGAATGTAAGAGTTAAGTTAACTAGACAATTTGCCTAGTTGAGAGCCACCTAGATTACCAGAACACATTCTGGGTGTATTTGGGTGGGTCATGAAGGTGTGACCTTGAGGTATTTGTCTGCCCCTGGTCCCTTCCTCTCAGGCAATGTTCCCCTGCTCTGCTTCCTGGCTGCCATGCACAAAGCAGCACCATTCCACTGCACCCCTCTGCCATGTTTCTGCCTTGGAGACTACTCAACCATGGAGTGAACCATCTGAAACCATGAGTCAAATAAACCTGCCCTCCTTTAAGTTACAGGTGGTACTAAGAAGTGAGATCATTGCTGTGACCACCTGACCACGGAACCTCTGGAACTGGCTTTCAAAAGCGTTTAAGAGGGCTCAAAGATGTGGCTAGAGAAGCCTGGCTTGCTATAAGCAGAGCATGAGGGACAATTCTGGTCAGAGCTCAGACCAGAATGCTGACAGGAATGCACACAGTGAAGGCCAGGTTCATGAATTTTCATTTGGGAAGTAAGACTTAATGGAGAATTGGACTCAAGGCCACATATGTTACACTCTGGCAAATAAACTGACTACATTTTGCTTGTGTCCTAAAACTCTGAGCATGACCGACTGATCTAGTGAAGGAAATTTCAAGGCTGCCAAAAGTTCAGGTTGTTGTGTGAGTATTGCTTGCTCTTTTTAGCCAGATTTACAGTGAGAATTGGAAGCAAAGAGCAGAGCAGAGCAGAAAAATCTGAAAAATTTATATTTTGTCCTATAAACAAACCACATACAACCCTGGGGCCAAAGGGGGTGCTGTTCCTAAAAAGAATGCCATTAAAAAAACACCAAGTACTTTGCAACAGCTCAGGATGCCACCTTGAGGGCATCTTAGGAATCAGCAAGACCCCAATCATTGTAGGCTCAAAGGTGCAAAAGTATAAACTTTTCACTTGAGAAGAAAGGGCCGTAGGCCCTCTGCTAAAGAATGGCAGCCTAGGATGTTGGTTCCCTGAGACTCACTTCACCATGCTGGGCCATTCAGGCACTCAGTGGCTACTGCAGCCATGGTCCAAGGTCATCTTCATGCTGGTGTCATTCATGCGATACTCCTGATCTTGGTGTCATCCACGTACTGATTTTCCAGGTATGTAAAATGCAAGAGTTGTGGTGTCACTGAGGCTTCCACCAAGATTTCAAAGACACATTTGGAGGCCAGTCAGGAGTGGATGATCTGGAGATTGTTCACACATATGGAGCTGAAAGCACAGAGCGCTCAAGGAATGCCTAAAGGGCACCAAGGCGAACAGGTGTTCCAGCCCCCTCTGAGTACAGGAGGTATGAGAGGTGAGCTAGTTGTTAGGCAGAGGGGTTTCACCTGACATCAACTTGCTCAATGAATAAATAAGCGCACTGCAGTGGTTAAGCAGTTTTTTCCTCCTATCTGGAGAAAGGGCTCCACCTGACCTCAGCTTTCTGTATGTTGTCTCTTCTCTTTATTTCTCCACCCTCTTGCCATCTTTCCCCTGGACACTTTGAGAGCTATGCTGGACACGGCAGCCAGGCCCTCTGCATGACCCTCAGAGGAGGTTGCTGCAGCTGTGGAAAGGAAACTAAAAGTGCAGTGGAGACCCCGGGAAGTCAGACGCTGGGAACATGGAATGTTTGCCAAGGGAAGTTGCAAGCAGTGAGCTCCAGATAAGACATGTGGGTTACAACTGAGAAGCCACAGGAGTGGGGCTGCCCAAGTCCTCTGTACCTCGGATCTCACCATCATGTGCCCCAGAAGCTGGACACAGAGCTGCAGGACTTAATGTTTGTCCTGCTGGGTTTCTGTCTTGCTTTGATCCAATTTTTTTTTTCTATCCCTCTTTTTCCCTTTTGGAATGGGAATGTGTGATGTGTGCAATTGTATTTTGGTATTACGCAACTCACTTTTTGAATTTTACAAAGGTTCATGGCTAAGAGTTTGCCAAGAATCTTAGAGGAGACTTGGACTTGAACTTTTGAGCAGTGTTCAACTGTTGAGACTTTGGGGTAAGAAATTATTTCACTTTCAGCTGTATGTAGGATACCTGTATTGTGTGAAGCAGAATTACAAACTTGTTACTATCTCTATTTGGAGATTAAGCACAGCTTAAAGAGATGTGTTTGAGCATCACGTTGACAAGGAGTGTGTTACAGCTTGTGTCTGGATGTCCCCCAAAGCCTCACAGGTGGGGCTTTGTCAGTGGTGGCTGGATCTAGATGTGTGATGTTGGAGTTGATTCATGGTGCAGTGCTCAGATCATGGGCACTAGGTTTAAGGGTATGAGTGCTCCCCACTCTAAGAAGTCTGGATAAAACAAGAGGGATAGAAAGAGCTGTCACCACCCCTTGCTTGCTTTGGTACCTTCTGTCCACCATGAACTGTTTCTCCTCTTCACTGCTTGCCTGCCATGTCACCCTGCCTTGGAGCCAGCTGACTATGGACTGAAACCCCTACAGACTGTGAGTCAAACAAATCTTTCCTCCCTTCATTATAGATGTTGGGTATTTTGTCTCAGCAATGAGAAAAGTGTGCAATGTGGCAGTTAAGCTGTATTGTCTACATGATTGGTTTGAGAGCCCCCCAGCGATTAGTAAAGCACATTCTGGGTGTGTCTGGGTGGTCATGGAGATGAGACCTTAGGGTTTGTATCTGGGCCCTGGCCCCGTCCTCTCCGGCAAGGCTCGCTTTCTGTACTTCAGAACTAAGCAGCTCTGTCCCATCGTGCCCCTCCACCATGATGTTCCTGCCTTAGAGCTGGCCAGCCACGGACTGAACCCTTTGAGACCGTGAGCCAACATAACTCCCTCCTCTAAGTTGTGGGTGTCATGTACTTTGTATCACCAATGGGGCAGCTGACTAATACAGAAAGGAAACAGAGAAAAGGGATAAGCTCTACCTCAGGTGGTACCACTCCCTTCCCTCACCATCTAGTTATAACAGTAGTACAAAGGCTTTACTCTAGATATGCAGGCAGAGAATACTTGGGCCCCTACTGCTCCTACCACAGGGATGTCACTTTGCTTTATGAGAAGTGTACTACTGTTGTTGTTTCCAGTTCCAAGCAGAAGCTTAGAGATTTTTTTCCCCCAAGGGAACACACAGCTCCAATGTTCTTTTCAAAGGAACTGACTGTATTTGAAACAGAGTATGAGGAAGATCAAGCATCAAGAAGGGGGCTCTTGAAAACAACAGAGAGTGTGTTCATAAGCAGTTAAGAGGAGGGTGGTGACTCCATGAAGACAACAGGCTAAACTGCAGGCCAGCCAGGTTACAGAGAGCACTGCAGAGAGAGAGAGCTACTAAGATTCCTTCTGGGCTTCAAACCAACCTCAAAGATTGCTTCCAAAACAACCCTTTGAAAAAGGCCCAAATTAATCGGTTTACAGCACAGAGCAATTTATGCCCTGAGCATTACCAAAAACAAGACAGCAATTAGTGAGCAGCCAGTGTATCTGACAGTTCCGAGTGATACCAACAAAGGCATGGGAAGAGACGAAGAG
Organism: Dinomys branickii; assembly: GCA_004027595.1. NCBI lineage: Eukaryota > Metazoa > Chordata > Mammalia > Rodentia > Dinomyidae > Dinomys > Dinomys branickii. The sequence continues at coordinate 85,282 of PVLD010007124.1, read as the reverse complement.
AGCCCTGCCAAACGCAGGGCACCCAGAAGGAGTGCACGTGCTCTGATAGTGGCATCAGTGGCTTGGCACTGGTAGGGGTGAGGGAGGAGGGAGAAAGAATTCACCAAATAATTCAGCCACATCAATGCAGGAATAAGGAAAGACAAAGACATGCCTTAGAAGCATGGGGTCTCAGTATCCGGAATTGCCAGATGTTACCTAAAACATACAGTTTTTGAAATAGAAACTACACAGCATACAAACAACAGGAAGGCATGGTCATACACCAGAGAAAAAGCAGGTGATGAAGACAGCAGTGATAGGGCTGTGTGTCTTCTTCAACAAAGGTTCCAAAGCAGTCATTAAAAAATATTCACAGAACCAAAATAACTCATGCTTGAAGAGTAGCAGATTGTAAGATGATAGTGTTTTATCAAATAAAGACTGCTACCAAAGACAGATATTACATATACATATATACTGCTACGTATGTGGAACTGAATGGAAATTCTGTAGTAAAAAAGTAAAATAAAGGAAATGAAAAATTCACTAGATCAACTCAACAGTACATCTTAAATAACAAAGGAAAAAGTCAGAGAACTTAAAGATAAATTTAAGGAGAGCAAGCACTCTGATGAACAGAGGAAGAAAGAACGAAGAGAATGAACTGCACATGACGGAAACGCGGGATCCACTGGGTGCACTAACATGCACACAGTGAGAGACTCAGAAGGAGAGAGCAACAAGAAAATATATACAGACATAATGGCAAATAATGAAAAATATTATTGCACATATCCCAACAACCCCCAATAACCCAATTAATAATGTACAAAGGATAAGAACAGATATCCCACTAAGCAAGATATACACATGGGCAGCAAGCACATGAAAAGATGCTCATCATTACTAGTCATCAGAAAAACTAGTCAAACACACAAGATACCACCTTGCACCCAATGTGATTGCTAGAAACAAGACAGGTAAGTGGGATGCTACTCATGGGGATGTAAAGACACTGAGCTGGTGGAAAGATAAACTGATTCGGCCACTCTGGAAAACAGCACAGCAGTTTCTCAGAAGTTAAACACCGTGTTACCACATGACCCAGCAAGGTCACACTAGGTGTACAGCTGAAAGAACAGAATGCCTATCTGTACACAAAGAGGTATACACAGGTGTTCCTAGCAGCAGTATTCATAACAGTCAAAAAAAGGAGGAAGAACCCAAATATCTACTGTCAAAACAGATAAAATGCAGCACAACTACACAAAGGAGCAGTATTCACCTATAAAAATGAAGTACCTGACACATGCTACACCATGGATCAACCCCGGAAACATTACGCTGAGTGGAAGAAGCCAGGGACAAGGACCACAGACTGCGCAGCCATTACAGTGACTGCCCAGGAGAACAAGGCAAGGCCACAGACACAGATCAGTGGATGCTTAGCTCTGGGGATGAAGGGGAACTAGCTGGAAATAGGCATGGGGTTTCTTTCTGGGTGATGATATTCTAAGTTTGGTGATAACTATACAACTCAGGTAATGGATACATTTTGGATTGATAAGTTTTATGATATATGAATTACATGTCAATAACAATGTAATTAAAAAATAAGGAATTCCAAGTACTTTAGATACCTAAAAATGTATAAAAATCTATTTTTGAAAGACATTTACTGTTTTATTACACAAGATCAGGGAAAAGGGCATTTAATTTAGCAGCCTTTTATGATTATTTCCTGATTTTCCATTATTCATGTATTCATGTATTATAATGATAAATAGACAAAGTGGACAGGTTTCCAAAACAAACAGCTAATTATAAAATTAAGTGTCACATAGACCTAGAATGTACAGAGGACATACTCTCCAACTGCTACGCTGTGGGAAGGGGAATAAGTAATAAATCAATCAGGAGATGTGCACTGATTTCAGCCTGCTTCCCTCGCCTGGTCTCTGGCATTTTCCTTCTGTGGGGAAGATGGATGCTGGGTGGGGACAAAGGCCAGCTCAGACTCTTCCTCACAGTTTTGGGCTTGGGGTGGCCAGCTAAACCAGTGACTCCAACGCCTAAACTCCCTCTTTAATCAAGCTAGAAAGAGCAGCTCTTTCACCTTTAATACAGAGATTTTGCATAATACTCCAATAGACAATTAAAAAGGAGTTCATCTCTAAATTTTTTTTTTTTTTTTTTGCGGTACTGGGGGTTGAACTCAGGACCTTGTGCTTGCCAGGCAGGGACTTATGCCACTGAGCTATATCCCAGCCCATTTCTAAAAATTATGTAAGTCCCAATGACTAGATAATCCATGTTAACTTGCAGCTCCAACAACCTAGCAGCACAATACTACAGTTATAGCAAGATCTTTATTGGAGACAGATCTATGCAGTCTGGGCTGGCCTTGACTTCACTATGTAGCCCACACTGGCCTCATGATCTTCCTGCCTCAGTCCCTGCCCCCAAGACCTGGCATTACAGGCATGCACCAACACAGCTGGCTAAAGAGGTCTTGTTTTGGTTTTATTTTTTTGGTCTTTATGAAACAGGGCTTCACTATGCAGTTCAGGATGGCCTTCAACTCACAGTGATCCTCCTGCCTCAGTCTTCTGAATGCTGGGATTACAAGTGTGTGCCACCATACCCAGTGAGGGAGGTATTTTTAAGAATACTCCAAACAACTATTGATATGGTAAAACAATAAACTGTTTTTAAAAACTATCAGTGCTTTGATTTTGAAGGAACTAGTAAGTTTCATATTGTACTTGTCTTTATTTTATTTTTTTTGTCTTTTTGAGACAGGGTCTCACTATGCAGTTCAGGCTGGCCTTGAGCTCACTCCATAGCCCAGGCTGGTCTTGAACTCACAACGATCCTCCTGCCTCAGCCTCCCAAGCGCTGGGATTACAGGCGTGCATCACCACACCCAGCTTGTACTTGTCTTTATGACATCATTTTTGCTAGTAAAATAACATTAATTATAAATTCACTTTGCCTTTTATTTCTCTAGATTTAACTGGAAACACTTAATAGGAAAACTCAAACTCTGCTATCTTTTAGAAAAATGCCATGAAGTCTCGAATAAATATGTAAAGTTCTATCCTTAAACTTGAGGCAACTTACCAATAGTTAGGAAGTCTGATTGATACTGACAAGTCATTCCAAAGCCAAAATCTCGCCAAAAACCAGAATCCTTTTTATGAACCTTAAGTTAAAAAAAAAAAGGAAAAAATTCAATTTAATCCATTAAGAATTGTAAGTTTCTTTTTTTGTTGTTTTTGGTGCTGGGGGTTAAACCTAGAACCTTTTCACTAAGCTACATCCCCAACTACTCTGTTATTTTTCATTCTGAGACAGGGTCTTGCTAAATGACTAAATCACTCAGGTGCACCTGAATTTGTGATCACCCTTCCTCAGCTTCCTGAGTGCTGAGACGAGTGTGCCCTACCAGATCTGATTTAGAAAATTTAATTATTTTCTTTTGTCTTTTTGAGACAGAGTCTTGCTATGTAGTTCAGCCTGGCTTTGAGCTCACTTTGTAGCCCAGGCTGGCCTTGCACTTGCAAGAATCCTCCTACCAGAATGCTAGGATTACAGGCGTGTGCCACACCTGGCAACAAGTTATTTTCTAAAGGATATGTTTTCTGTCATTTATATGACTGATAAAAGATTATCATTAGCTGGGCATGGTGGTGCATGCCAGTAGTTGTTGTACTTTGAAAGGCTGAATCAGGAGGATCCAAATTTGAACCCCGCCTGGACAATTTAGCAAGATTCTGTTTTAAAACAGAAAAAGGCTGGGGATGTAGCTCAGTCTACAGGGTCTGGGCTCAATCCTCAGTACTGCAAAAAAAGCAAAAAATCATATATACTTAAGTTATTAAATCCTGACAAAACAAAAATATAGTAATCTACGTGAGCAAAAGATTTTCCACTAGCCAGTGAACCCAGCCTCTGTATGCCACGGACGCTGAGGTTATTCTCAACCATGCAGTCCGTGCTGCTCGGCATGGGCAGGTGCTCCACAGTATAGCCATCCACTTGACACAGACCTCGCTGGGTACCCAGCCAGCATGCATGGACTGTGCAGGAATACCTGGAGCGCAGGGACGCTCGCATCACCAGGAAACAGGTTCTCCTGCCTGCATTAGAGATGGTCCATGAACTGGCATGAAGCAAATTTCAGGCTGGCATGCTGTGCACATTTATTGCAAACAGTTTGTGGCTTTTCCAACAGTGAGCTGAGCAGTTCACAGGCTATGTGGCCCCGAAGCCTGGAATACTTCTGTTGGCCTCTTTACAGAGTGTGCCGCTACTCTTGGGCATGGGACGCAGAAACAAGGCTCAGAACTGCCTGTGCTTCTCCACCACAAGGGGAGGCAGCTTTGTGCTGACCCCCAGCCACCCGGAGAGCCCAGCAGCTATTCCGCCTGGAGTCACCTCCCCAGCCATCGCTTGGCTGGTTCCTTCCTATCCCTAACATCTCTTCTCAGGAAAGCCTAATGTTGTATGCATCCATGCACACCCTAATTGGCATACACATCCCCTAATTGGCCTTACAACTTGCCCTGTTTTAATTATCTGCACGCCATTTACTATCTCATCTTCTCTGCTTCTATCAAAACAAAGACTCTGTGAGCCACCACCCACTGGGTCCTGGGCCTCCAGTGAACAGCGCTGGTTGAGGAGACCCACCATCTGTACGGAATTCAGATGCCACAGGCACCTGTGCCATGCATAAGAGCCAGCCCTGTGGCACACTGCATGGGCAGGTGCTCTGTGCTGCCAGTGGTGTATGTGGGCCCCCCATGCAGCCCAGCTGTGCCACCATCTGTGCAGAGCACTCCGTGAGCTCACACGCAGGTAGAGCGAGGCAGTGCTGGGCACACAGAACACTATTATTATCATTAACATGTCGCCCAAAACATACACTGCCATTTCTGGTCCCTCTCTGCTGGTGACCTGTCTGGGGGACCCTGGGCACAGAAGTCACTAGGCCAGAGGATGAGCCTGCCCCTCACCAGCTGCATGCGCATGGCTGCGAGTCTGATTTTTGTTTTTTTGTGATGCTGAGGATAGAAAGGCTGTGAGTTTTAAAAAGCAATTTCACAGTAGAAAAAAGTATTATACAGCTGTTTTGATTCATTCCTAATAAGGTTGACCATTTTCAATGTTTATTGTTAATTTTTATTTTTTTAATCTATGTGCCATGTACTTCTCACTCAAGTTTAAAAGGAAGCAGATTGTTTCTGTTCTAAGTGAGGTGCCTGAAGCTGAGAAAGTGAGGACTCGAGGGGGGGGGCCCTGGGCTGAGGCTCAGTGCACACCTCTCAAGTCTCTCAGATCTCCAAGTTGGATAGCTGCACCTACGTGCCTTTCACCCATTCAGCACTTACTTTGGTCTTCTGGCTTTCCAATGAGGTTTAATATGGAAGCTTTCTATTTCATAATGACTTCACATTTCCAGGAAAATTACAACACAGGGAAGAGTTCTCCTATACACATTACCCAGTTTTAGCTTTTCCTAACATTCCCTCTTGCACTGCAGTGGTATGCTTGTGAGGACTGAGGACCAACGGTTGACATACTGCTGTTAGCTGGGCTGTAGACTCCGATTTTGCCCTTTCGCATCCTTTTCTGTTTAGGACCCAGGGAGGGACTGCACTGTGTTCGGCTGTCTGTCCCCTCTTGGATGCTGCTTTGTCCGAGGAGTATGAGGACAGGTGTGGCTAGGCACTGGGGGTGTATTGGCGGCACCCTCTTGAGGACATTGAGACCGCCAGTTTTTGATCACTGGGCCACAGCACCTTCTAACGTTGTGCTGGTGACACACACACATTGGTGATGTCACCTCACCACTTGGGTAAGAAAGAAGTATTCTCTGGGTTTTCAAATGCTTGTTTTCTGATCTCTTCCCTATGTAGAGATTAAGAAGCTGACCTCAGAAGGTGAGTACAGGATGCTGTGACCACAGGCAGAGGAGCTGGGCAGTGGGGGACAGGAGATGACTGGAGGGACTTACAGTGAGCTAGGACCAAGAGGTTCCGGACGCTGTATTGGAGGGTGACTACATACAGCATGGATGTGCGGTGTTCAGAAAGCTAGAAGACAGGATTTGAAGTGTTTTCACCATAAGGAAGGGTAACTGTTTGAGGAGCTAGGTAAGTTTACCCTGATCTGAACACTTCATCATGTATATATGTAATCATGTGATGCCCCGTGTGTACAATTCTGTTCCAATTAACAATAAATGGATTCCCTCCACACCACTCTCGGGAAGGGACTGACCTTGATCTGCCTTTGGGTGTCTACCTACTGGACTTTACCTGTAGAGGCCTCACCTCTTCCTCATCCGATCCACCAGTCTATCCACTATTTACTCATCTTTCCCTTCCATCAGTATTCTACCAGCTCTAGGGTATTTATTTTATGCTGTAGGGTATTTATTTTATGCTGTGGGTTATAAGCCAGGTGCAGATCATTTATTTGCTGCTCAGGATGTCCCAGCTCAGGGTGTCAGAAGCACTCTCGGTAGACTCTTGTGCCCCTTGGACAGACCCCATCCTTTGTCATGTGGCATTTTCTAACTTTAGGGTGCTATGAAACACTCCGGGGTCCTCTTGAGTACTTCCTGCTCTAGCCCTACCCTCACCCCCTCAGCAGGAGCACTGGCCCCCTCTGTTGAGGACAGTACTAGACACCGGGATATGAGAGCTGGGTGCTTGCTGCCGCTAGCAGACCTGAGTCAAACACATACAGGTACACCTCGCACGTACACCACTCACATGCCCCTCACTCCTAAATCCCCAAGGGGTATGCATTTAGCATGTGTCTCATCAACAACTACTTAGAATTGGCCCAGTGTTCTACTGTGTTCTTCTTGTTGATCACTATTTTATTCTCTAGTCTTCTCAATGTCCCTTTCTCATTCTGCTGAACTAGAAAGACAAGGTCTTTGACTCTGTATCTTTCAATGTTCAAAAAGTCTGTTTTGCCTTCAAACAATTCCTTATGAATTCCAGAATCAATGCCATCTGCCTTCAGAACTGTCGTGGCGTTGCTTTGCTGCTTCTAGCACCAGTGTCAGCAAGAAGAGGGAGATGAACCTGTCTCCCCTCCCTGTGGACACACTGAGCTGGGTCGGGGTCTCTGGAGACCGTCAGGGTGCTCCCTCACTGCTCTCCGCACTGAGAGGGTTTGTTCCTTTGGCTCTGTGAGTCCTCTTCCTTCCTCTGCATGGCCTTTGCTCTTCTCTCTGAAGCTCCTAGTAAGCAATCTGAGAGCTCCAGACTGATTCCCATGTCTGTTTTCTCTCTTGGTTTCTATGTGTCCCAAAGGCTTGCCCTCCATATACAAATCTATTTTTTCTTGGGCATTTTGAGATAAGGTTTCATGATGTAATTCAGGCTGGCCTTGAACTCACATGTAGCCCAAGCTGCCCTTGAATTTGTGGCAATTCTCCTGCCTCAGCCTTCTGAGTACTGGGATTCAGGCATGCACTACCACACCCGGCTCAAACAACTGTTTCATCTGTGACCACTGTGCTATTCAGCCTATTCACTGATTTTTCTATTTTATAAAAATATTATTTATTCAATTTCCAAGTTTATTTTGTACCAACAAATCTTATTTTATCAATTTAATTTTTTCTCTAACTGTTCTAAAGCTGAATTTATTTTAAAAGTGATTTTCTACTTGTATTCACGTTCTCATGTTAATTTTTCTGTTTATTTTATTAACATTTCATGATATTGGCTTTTTTAAATATATGGTTCGTCTTCACTACTACTTATTTTTGTTTAAAAAAATCCTTGTTCAAAAACTCACGGCTAAGAGCCACGAGTGCAGGACCTACTCAAGTACGAGCAGCACCGGCCGTCTGGGGAGGCCCGGGCTCCCCTTCGCGCCGGCCTTGTCGTCACCCCCCACAGACCTCTTAGAACTTGTCCGCTGACAGCTCCTCTCCCTTTCCAGTACCCATGTGCCCTTTCCTTTCCTTCTCCCTCTGTCTCTGTCTCTCTTGGCAATACTGGGGGTTGAGCCCAGGCCTTCACACTGAACTAATCCCCAGCCCTTTCTGTATTTTTTTATTCTGAGACAGTCTGATCTAGTCACTAAGTTCAAGGCAGGCTTGAAGTTGTGATCTTCCTGCCTTAGCCTCCAACAGTACTAGATTACAAATACGTACCCTGACACTCTTATTTCTCTGTAATAATTTATCTTACAGATTTGAGGTGTCAGAATAGTTTGCCATCTTGATCTTATGTGTAGCTACATTCCTAAGTAACACCATTCTACAGATGAGACACAGGGATATGTGTGTGCCAGGATAATGCGGACCGATGTTGGCATATTAATGGAGTGTTTTATTTTCAGCGCTGGGGAAGGAACCCAGGGCCTCGCATGTGCTAGGCAATCGTTCTATCCTGGCCCAATGGTGCAGTTTTTAAAATTAAAATTTCAGTGTTACTAAAAGTAAGGTGGCAGAGATGACTGTATAATTTCCACATTCTGGAACATGAGGTTTTCTTGGTGGCTTACACTGTTCCCAGCACTTAATCCTGAACTCATTTTACTAGGGGTCAGGGGTGTGAAAGAGACTGGAAACAATGCGCTTTCTTATAGAAACTTGTGTTTGCTCCTTGAACGGCAAGCAGCAGGCGCTCCAGAGCCATTCACACCAACACCGTCAGAGTCTCACCAGCTGCTGCTCCACGGGGGGTGGGGTGTCCTGGTTGGCATAAACGATGGCAGGGTTGTAAAGGCTGAACACCACAGGGTAAAACACTTTTCTACCTGTAAGTTAAAACACAGTTTGTATCACCCAAGGAAGTCTAAGACAAAGGACATCTTTATTACTACACAGAGACTTTTATGAAGTCTGTTAAAATCACGTAGTATCAGTATTCAAGCTATAGAGCATCATGTGGGCTGGATGAACGTGATGGTGATTCTTTCAGTAGGTCTGGCAATGAAACCGTAACTTTGCAAACACCAAAACCAAAACCAAAACCAAACCACAGTAAAGGGAACTTCACGGGTTTAGTCCCTTTGACTCTGGGGAGATTCGCAAATGTAGTCTTGGCTATGCATTAGTTGAGCTTTTTGTTACTCATTCTGTCATCTAGCCAGCAGTAAGGGATTAATTTCTGACAATAATCAAGAAACTTACAAACTTCTGTTAAATTCACCCTCCAAAAGAATAGTTAAAAATCACAAATGTAAAGAATACTGTATAATACCTAGATATGGAGAAAATAATAAATGCAGGCAGGTTTAAACCAAGATCTGGGAAGGCTCGCAAGGCAGGGATGCTGTCATAGCTCTTACAGGAGACCTGGCCATCTGTGTTCAGACTGAGAGCCTAAAGGGCCTCAAGCTAACGGCACTGGCCACCTGCCACACGAGAGGTCCTTGGCAGGCCTGGCAGCCGGAAGTGCCAGCTGCTTGGGGCCTGTGAGTGACATACAGCCATCTTACAACCACAGCCCAACAGATGCCAGGCCACTTCCTTCAAACCCATTTAGGGCCAGGAAGATGCAACTTCCCAGAGGCAAAGCTATTTCTGGATATAAAATGTCTTTTACACTGGGCAAATGTGTCTCCTTCAATGTTCTCATTTTGAATTTCATGTCTGGAATAACAAGAAAAAAAACAGATCCATACTTATTCATCAGGCTCTCAGAGAACTCTGGACAGCTCTCCCTAGCCATTAGGCTCTGCATGATATGAGGAATTTTTTTTTTTCTGGTACCAGGAATCAAACTCAGGACTTTGTGCTTGCCAGGCAGGCACTTGTGCCACTGAGCTTTACCCCCAGCCCAGCATGAAGTCTACTTGAAAAACATGGACTATGAGATTCTTTCATTTAAAAATTACTGGTTTTCTGTTTTTGTTTTTTTTCTTTTCTTTTTGACACAGGGATTCACCATGCAGTTCGAAGTGAGGTACAAACTTACTTTGTACCCCAGGCTGGCCTTTAGAACTTGCAGTGAGTGATCCTCCTGTCTCAGCCTCCCAAGTGCTGGGATGACAGGCACGCACCACCATGCCTAGACTAAAAATGACTGTATTTTTAATTGATAAAAATTGTATATATTTATGCATCCAGTGTGATGTTTTGATATACACAAACCTGTGCAATGATTCAGTCGACCTGATGAACACAGCCCTCACCTCACATACTTATTTTCTATGGTAAAGGCATTTCAAATCCATTTCTCTTAGTGATTTTCAAGTACACAGTACACTGTTACTACCTACAGTCTCCATGTGGCACAGTGTTCCTGAATTTACTTGGATGAAGACTTTTAATACAGAAGATTTTCCTTTCTACATTTAAAAGTTAATTTATATAACTGTCATGGGCTCATTCATTTTCAGAATATATCTAGGGCATAAAGCACAGCAAATGTGCACATGTGTGTCCTTGTCAGCATGTATGTGTGGTGTGTGTGTGGCAGTTCATGTGCCCCCCCCATCAGCCCCATTCCATTGTGTTCCTCAGCCTCAAACATCCCCACACTGCCTGGGTGTCTCTTTTTCTGTCTAGAGTTGTTTCCTTTTCATCAGTTTGGAGACTTCTATTCCTTTGCGTTTCTTTAGTTGGCTTCAAATGTAGCCATTAGAATTCGGCCCCATGAGAACAAAGGATACAAACTTAAAAGGTCAAACTTTCAGTTTACTTAGTTTTCCAGTTAAATTGTGCCTGATATCACTTACAAAAGATACCCCAGGGTTTAATTAAGTAAAACTCTCTTCCCCTCACATTAACTTCACTCAAAACATGGGACATGGCAACACTGTTCTCAGTTCTATACTCAGCTCATCCACTCGTGGTTTACGCACCTGGCTCAGCATTTAACCGGCAGCTGTTAAGGAATTCGGCTGAGAAATATATATCAACATCACAGAAAAACATCAAGACCTCTCCCTTGTCCCAAGCTCGAGCACCCACATTTAGTCCTCGTCCACGATTAAATTCTTCATTCAATGAGACCAAGGTGTAATTGTGAAAATTAGACTCACTATGAGGAAAGCACACATAACAAATGATGAGTCCCACTTAAGAGTTACAAAGCTTGTCCTTCAACAGAACTTACAAACACGGTTTACACTTCAGGTATTTCATGATGCTGCTTCTCATTCAAGCAGGGGAAGGCAAGTGCCTCCTTCCCTGGCACAAGGCCCCAGGGACTAAGGTTCACTGAGTGCCCACATGGCAGGGCAGACATTCTGGTGGTGTGAGGCTTAACAGGTGCTGCTGAGTGGCCAGTGCCCACTGAGTCCTCAAACACCTACTCAGAAGATGACGACACGCCATGCACGCAACTGTGGGTCTGGGAACAGGCGCATGTCACACACGCCAAAGACACAAGCAGCGCTCTTCTCTTGCACCCTCGCCTCTGCACACACTCTGTTCACAGGCTTCCTCCTCGATGCCACGTGGGCAGTGGCTGCCCTGGCTGCTTTCCCCAAACGTGCTTGTTTACGCATCCCCTTCCACGACAGCAGGTTTTGTCTTGTCCAGTACTATGCTCAGGGTCCCTGCAGAACTAGAATTCAATGCATTTCTGCTGAACGAGTGAGGGAGCAGCAGCTCTGGGGAGAGATGGCTATGTCTAGAGCAGTCAAAGACACCAGAAGTGGAACGTGAGTTATGCCTGAGTTGAAATCCTGAATTCAGTGTCGAGTGCAAAGGTCATTCCCAGTAATTACTCTTAAAAGCGGAGAAAATAGAAAGCATCTTAGAGGAAGCGTTTAAGGGTCAGACAAGTCAGATGGTGACAAAGGACCCTACAATAGGCTGGACAGGGGCCCCTAAGATGGGAGTTCAAGGAGTCAGAGTGAGGAGCACCTTCTGTACAGGGCCATGGAACGCAGGCCCAAAGGCCAGAGGGGCTAGTAGGGCTTTCTGCTAGGAAAATGGTTCCCACAAGCAGGCTTCCAGTCTCACAGGGTCAGCTCCCCTGGGAACATGTCAGGAGCCAATGGCAGTTTCTATCATGGCTTCCTGACGGGGCGGAGGGCAGACCGAGTCCTCTGTGCCTTTGTCCCAGGCTGAAAGCCACTGTACGGGAAGCAGCAAGTCCCAATGTGAACATAGGGAAGGCTGTTCTTAACATGGCACAGTGTGCGCCATGGAGATGGAAGCAAGATCAAGCTGTTTTTGGGGGCCCGGGACTCTGCTCCTGACCTTGTGGCATGAAAACCTCTCCTTTCTTCAAGGGAAACTGTCCATTACCATCCTATTGCCCAGCACCACCTGGAAGCCCTGATCCCAGGACACCCTTACTCCACCCCCCACCGCAGTAATTTCCTGGGAGGGGAATCAGGCTCAAGTGGGGGCCAATCACACCCCTACCCCACCTGGCCATAGTGATTGGCTAAAGAGTGGGAAAATGTCCTTCCCTGGGATTTTCTCAACTGGAGCTCAACTGGAGGGAGAAAGCGCTTTCCTCTCTGATGGCAAAGCTGAGAAGTGTGAGCCCAGAGCCGCCAACAGCCACATCCCTCAGCATGTGGAAGAAGCCAATCTGCAACAGGAGAAGGAAGTCAACATGCACAGAACAGCAAGACGACGGTGAGAGGACTCTGACGGCGTCCATACTCTGCTCCCAGCCCTGAGACCCCGCAGCTGTCTTGACTTTCTCCAGGTTTGCCTGTAACAGTCCCTCTGGCTCTGAGAGGTATCCCAGATTCTTCAATCCTGCTCCTCAAGCAGCTCAGGGTAAGTTTCTACCACGGCCACAGAGGCATGCTGACAGCAGGGATGACTGCAGAGGTACCAGGGCAAGCACCTGACACTTAGCAATAAGGAGGGAAGAGAGGAGGGAAGAAATGGAGGGAGAGGTAGCTGGTAGGGGAAGGGATGGATGCAAGTAGGAAAGGACTCTTCAGACACACATAGTGAGTAAGACTCGGCTCTCGGGTGTCAGGCTGAGGGCCTATGAGACTCCGAACTCAAAGAGGCCCACCAAGGGCAGGTATGGAAGGGGACAGGGTGAGTGTGAGAATGCCATGTAGTGCTGTGAGGGTCCCAAAAGCCACGCAGGTGCCCCAGCTGGGCCCTGGCCTTCTCCGATCAGCCTGGACCCCCCTGAAGTGTACCTGAGACACAGAGGGTGGGTTCAGTGTTAGTGAGAGGCTGGAGAGGAGCGGTGGCCCAGTCTGGCGCTCAGCAATGGCATCAGTCGGGGAAGGCAAAGGAGCATAGGAAGAGTATAGTGCTGCTGTGGTTAGAGGGGACAAGCCACCTGCACTCTGTCGTTACTTCATGTTCACAGACATTTGCATTTTTCGAATGTAACAACATTTAAAAAGAAACTACTGGTTAGGGCATCATGCAAGGGCCAAACTTGCCAACTGGGCTGTACCTCTGGGCCCTCAATTTAGAGAAAAAGGTTGAGAAACTAAAGCAAGAAAAATGATGTATTTAAGGAATGCAAAATTCATCCCTTCAAAACTCTGAGTACCTACTATGTACCAGGTACCCAATGGGCTGCTTAGTGACCCAACCACTGCTCCATGAGGCCTGACTGTGAGGATAGCACTGTGACAGCAGCTACTGCACCCCGCAGAATCAAAGGCTCTTAGACACACGGGTACCTGGGCATCGTCTACAGGTGAGAAGAAGTAGACTGAGCAAACAGAAGACAGAAGATGAGGAGGAGCAGCTCAGGAGATTAGGACAGCAAAGCACAGGGCTTAGATCTAGAGAAAGGAGAGAAACGAGTATCCAGAAGGGGGTGGCCCGGATGACAGCATCCTGACTAGGGCTGGTGCCTGCTGGGCAGCTAGTGGAAGACAGCTATGCAGGGCTGCTGTGAAATGAGCTCCGCACCACCACCCCACACTCAGCAGCTATCCAAAAGCACAAGCACTTTATGTGTCTGAAATCCTCATTCTTCCAATGTCATCTATCAAGGACTTCACTATGGACATGACTCACCAACCTTGTGACAGATTCTAGGATAGATTTGACTTCAGACAGTCCTTCTTTACCAAAGTACACCACCGTGAGATGGATCCTCTTGTCCTGATGAATACAAACATCCCTAGCAGAATTGAAAAATAAAGTTTAAGAAAACATGAGGTACTATTTTACTTACTCAGCAATCAGGCAAAGCTCTAACAAGAAAGCAAGTGAGGTGCTGCTGACAGGGTGAAGTCCCAGGAGGCATCAGTGGTATAATGGGCACAGTGCTGCCCAATTATCAGGCCTATCACAACACACCGTAAAGGCTACGCCAGTGGTGCCCTCAGAGGGCTAAAGGAGCAGTCCAGCATTACGGCTCAACTGCAGCGCGTTTCTGGAACTTTTGTTTTGGGATAGGTTTCAGAAATCAAATTATAACTATTCAAGGAATTAAGTTCATTTAGTTCAAAACCAAATAAATAAATATTCAAGTTTTGGATCAAGTGTTATTTTGTCCTCAAACTGACTAATTCCAAAAATTATACCTATCATCAAAAGATAAATATTTGCCATGATTAAGAATATTTACTGTAAGCCAAGTGTGGTGGTGCACACCTGTAATCCCAGCACTTAGGAGGCTGAGACAGGAAGATCACCACAAGTTTGAGGATAGCCTGAGGTACACAGTGAGTCCAGCTCAGGATGAATTACACAGCAAGACCCTGCCTCAAAAAAAAAAAGAATATTTACTGCAAGCATAATACAGCCTCTGAAGGCAATTCCAAAGAAAAATGCTTTAGAGAATCAGCTCTCAAGAGAGTTACTTCCAACAGATAAAATCCATTCTTAAATACATCTCCTATATATTTTGCTACAGAATATGCTTAGCTACCTTTTCAATGTAAGAATAAAGGTTAGGAGCACAAAACACTAAAAACAGTGTATGAAGCTACTAAAACAGAAATGTTAACTTAAAAAAGCAACGTTTTCTCAAATTATTATTCCAATGTGTAGTTATTAACATTTCAGCATTCTAAAATGCAAAAATTTAATTACCAAAGAAAAAGGATAGAAATACTCTACTTCACAAGATGGAAAAACCTTTTCCCATTTTAGTTCAATACTTTTATTTTAAAATTTACTCCAATCTTAAATTATTCTTAAGATTTCCTTGGGAAATAAAAAATGATTTTGATTTGGATATAGTTTACAAGTGTATGCATCTGTCAAAAGTCATGAAAATATGACTTACTGTCCTTTAAACATCCTTAAAATATATTTTATTGAATGCAAGTTATGCATTAATAGAGTGATTTCTAAAATGAATTCATTCAAACTAAAATGAATTCATTGACAATTATAAAGGTCATTGAATTTAGCTTCTAATAATTGCCACTCTTAATTTATAATTCAAATTGTCAAGACACTATATGCTCTTTAAGAAAGAATTTAAAAAAATAAAGCTACCCTAAAACCTGTAAGGTTATTCTATAATCCCGGGTAATCATACTTGGTGACGATACATCAGAAAAAGCTGCAAGAAATGTGATTCTCTAGAAAAACTTAGCGAAGCCTTCGGCACCCAATGGCTACCTGAAGTTCTGCATGAACTGTGCGAATGCTTCCGTCCTCTGGGCAAGGGGCACAATGATGTTAATGACAGCTCTGCTGATGTCAACCACGTCACTCTTCACCTTCATGAGAGGCCCAAAAGGGCGGAAGAGAGTCACATGCCTGTACTCCATCAGCTCTGCTTTCTTGAAAAACAGCTCATACTGTGTGCCCTTATCTCTCTCGGTGCGATAGTAACCTAAAGCAAAGAGTTTGGAACAAAGATGTATTTGTGTCAGTTTATAAATTCTACAGGAATACAGACTTTACTTAAAGATCAAAGTATGAAGCCATCCAATAACAAATGCTGGCGAGGCTGTGGAGAAATAGGAACTCTCCTGCACTGCTGGTGCGAATGCAGACTGGTGAAACCACTGTGGAGGGCTGGGGATATAGCTCAGTGGAATAAGCACCTGCCTAGCAAGCACAGGGTCCTGAGTTCGATCCCCAGTACCGCCAAAAAAAAAAAAAAAAAAGAAACCACTGTGGAGATTGGTTTAGAGATTCCTCAGCAAACTAGGTCTAGAGGTCCCATTCAACCCAGCCATTCCCCTTCTGGGTATTTTCCCAGATCTGAAAACATCATATCACCGTGATATATGTGCACCCATGTTTATAGCAGCTCAATTTATAATAGCTAAATCGTGGAAGCAACCCAAATGTCCATCCACAGAGGAATGGATAAAAAAACGGTGGCATTTTTACATAATGAATATTATTTGGCTATAAAGAAAGACAAATTTGAGGCTTTTATAGGCAAATGGTCACAATTAAGAGACCATACTCATAAGTAAATCAGATGTGTATGTGCAAAAAGCATATTGTATCATTAGTGTAAGAACATGAAGGTGGGGATATAAATTAGGAGGTATGAAAGGAAACTGCTCAAAAGTAAAGAGTAGTGGGGATGATGGGAAGGAGAAAAGGAAGAAAGGGATAGCTATGTAAGTATGTATAAATATGGAATATGGCTGACATGGTTGCACTATTGTCTCATGTCACTTTAATATAAGGAACAATCAATGATTAGTTGTTTAATCAATCTTGTATGTCTATTTGCATTACCCTGAATATACACTTTGAAGTTATCAATGTGTAATACAACAACCATTGTTAATCCCCCGCCACCTTATCTGTAGTTCAGTTTTTGTACTGCTCTTGTGCTACTTTGTGTCTGTTTGCTAAAGTTTTTGGTCTTTTACTTTTAAAATAATAATAATAATAATAATAATAAAAAAACAAAGTATGAAGCCAAACCTGTACAGTTTCTATTTGTGAAAATAGTCCCACAGTATAATCAGCACAACTGTTTCTTTAATAGTAGGGATAAAAACAGGCTTACTGTTCTGCTATGTTATCCAACTCGTAAAATATGCTCCAAAGGATACAGTGGTACCTCAGTTCACAAACTTAATTTGCCGCACAATGCTGGAAAAGACAGCCATGTTCGTGTTCATGCAGGAAAGATGGCTGCAGTCATGTTTCTCACCTGATGCAGAGTTTGCAAACACAAACAAATTTTGCCAAACACTTCTTTTTCCAAATCAGATTGTTCACAAATAGAAGAGTTCATGACCATAGGTACCACTGTAATTATTCCTTTTTATACACGATTTTCTTCATACCGAAGTCTATCAGCATAGTAACCACATGAAAAATAAACTATTTCTAGTAATATTAAATTCTGAGTCGGGCTGGGGATATAGCTCAGTGGAATAAGCGCTTGCCTAGCAAGCGCAGGGTCCTGAGTTCGATCCCCAGTACCGCAAAAAATAAATAAATAAATAAATAAATAAATAAATAAATTCTGAGTCCAAGAGTCACAACTTCTATTGCTTGTTTCCACTCATGGCAGTCACTGACAACCTCTAAGACCACAGCACAGCGTCAGCACTGATGAAAGACTGCTCTGATGAACAAGACAGGAAAAGGAGACAGTAAAAACGTGGTGCTTGATACACATGTATGTGCGCATGTGTATGCATATACCTATTTTTTCACTGAGTGAAGTCAAAGAAAATTAGTACAAATTTTAACACAGTGAGTTGAGATGCCTTTAGAAGAAAAGTATGGGAGGCTACTGGGGAGTCCCGTTTTTTTGTTGCTTTTTCCTTTGGTTTTTTGAGACAATCTCACTGTGTAGTTCAGGCTGGTCTCAAACTTTTTTTTTTTTAAATTTTATTTTAAAGATAAAAGAATGGAGACATATGAACCAGAAAAGCCATAAACAATACAGAAAATACAAAGTTATACAGAATACAGTAGGGAATTAGCACTGGATGTTGTATTACATAGTTATCTTCACATTAGTTAACTCAAAAACATTAAAGGAAATACCAAATTATAGAGAAGATAGTAGGGGATTTGCACTGGATGCTGTATAATATAAAGTTATCTTCACTTCTGTTAATACAAAAACGATTGAGGAAATACAGAATTATAGAGAACATAGAAGGGAATTAGCTCTGGATGCTGTCCTACATAATGTTACCTTCACCTTTGTTACTCAGTTACTCAGATGATGGCCCATTTGCTCATTCAGTTTTTCTCCTCCCTCATCTCCGTTGCCCTACCACTCAATCAGTCATCTTCCCTGTGATAATAACTGTACTCCTGGGTTTATCTCTATCCTTGGACTCTCGCTTTGGGAAGAGATATAGGTGCTTCAGACTATACTATAACATACACGGGTGCATACAAACTGCCATGGTCGGAGGTGGGAAAGCACATATGCTCACAGCGGACCACCCAGCTCCACCCTGTCGTCGTGCTATGGGTGGGGGCGGGTCCAGTGCTGGCCTCAAACTTGTAGCAAGCCTTCTGCCTCAGTCTCCAAAGTGCTGGGTTTATAGGCGAGCGCCACCACACTCAACGTGGGCAGCCTGAGTTCCCAGAGTGACAGGAAACAGATTAGACTTACAGATGTGTGCCCCAGCCTTGAGGCCTACTGTCCAGCAGGAAGACAAATCAGGAAGTGTGCAGACCACATACCACAATCAGTCTAAAGGGTGCAGGGCAGCGGTAAAACAGTAGAGGAAGCACTGCCATCTCAACTTGGGGCTTGGCGGCTTCCTGAAGAAGTGACATCTGTGCTAAGGCCTGGTAGAGGGCAGGTGTCACTGAGGGGTTGCCAGCAACGATTCCAAGGGACAGGGGCAGCACAGAGAAGGTAAGGGAGCCATGGAATGGGTTCCATGCAGAGAACCCTGGAGTGTGAAGCCAAGCAGAAGCTGCAGAACATGAAGCAGGTGTGGCTTCCTTCTCCCAAGCACAGCTGTGAGGACACTGCACATGTTCTTAACTCACTTCCTCTGCAGCTTTCAATTCTGCCACAAGCTATGGAGCAAGAAGACAAAAGGCTGAGTCTGCAGACAAGTCATTAGAGCTTTTGGAGAAATAACCCATGACAATCAGAAAGAAGTAACGGTAAGAAGAGTCCACAGGGAGAAGATAGTTGGGAGGTCCCGGCCCAGCAGGATGCCTGCCCGCCAGCTCCGAAGGTCATATGGGTCCAGGCAGCACAAGAACAGCCAGGATGACTTGGAGTGAAAAAGCAAAGCAAAATACAAGGAAAAGCTACATGTACAGGCTGTTTATAGAACCAGGGGATTTTAAAGGAAGATTTATATCCAAAATGGTTTTAAGCCTTTCATTAAATGTCCACCAGGAGATGTTAAAATGGAGATGTGTAGGGATTTAGAATTAGTTCTGTTTATAACAGTCAACAAATACCTTAAATTTATGGGAGTGTTCCTTGACCTCTGAGTCAGGTCCCATCTTAAAAGTGCTGTGCCCTTTCTGTAATCTGTATAGGAGCACATGCCATTCCTTACTTTTCCAAATACCCCAAACCCAAAACTGTATGTGCCCCACTGATGTTCTGGCCCATGGTTCTCCCTTGTTCAAAACACAAAACAACCACAAGTCTACTAAATTAGCTCTTCTTTTTCCTTATCAAATGATTTTCAAATTTTCAGTCTTAGTTCATACATTTTTAAGAATCTGAAAAGGCACATCAAGATAAGACAGGAATGCAAATCCTACACAAACACACACCCAGCACACAAGGACCCTTCAACCTTGGTGGCTGGGATTCTCATACAGAAACAGACTCCTCTCTTTCCTGGTCTTTATTCTCTATTTTTGTTATGATTTCATTACCACCTTTTAAAAAAATCTACTTATAATTCTTGGTGGAATGAAGGGGGTAAAAAATGTTTTAATACTTTGGTAATGATTGACTGGGAAGCATAAATACTGGCATACAGTCCTGCTACGTAACCATTTACCAATATATTCTCATATTACCTTCTATGAAGTCATTTTCATTAAATATCAGTTTCTCTCCAAGGGGACCTTCCTCATCTTCTTGTTCATCCTCTTCATCAGGATTATTAAGGACTTCCAATCCAGCTTCAATAACTTCTACCAATTCATCTCGTTTGTCTTTTCTAACCGGCTTTTCTTCAGGATGGCGGGTGAGACCCATTTCCAACTGAAAAACTTTCATTAAGGTAAAGCTCTCGAAGGCGATAACCCCATACTCACTGGGCAGCTTGGCTCCTACGCTGACTTCAGCCTTGTCGATCTGGGAGTGAAGGAACTCTAAGAGGTCACTGGGGGCCTGTTCGCCGTTGCTGTGGTAGCCTAGGCCGTTCGCCCCTATGTTCCTTCTCTCCTGCAGGGACCTCATCTTCTCGCTCATTTCTTGTAATTCTTGCTTTAACTGGGCAATCTGGCGTTTCAGACTGGCTGCCCTGGTTTGATAATGTTCCTCCTGTTCCTGTAAGAGGGCTTGATAATACTCTTTACCATAACTTTCCCCGACAACCCCAGGAAGAGATGCATTTCCATCAGTCTGGGGGGCACATTCCAGAAGGTACAGGAACAGTGCCAAGCTGCAGAGCAGAGCCAGACCCAGCAGCAGCCAGTGGGCACGGGTGGGAAGAGCGGAGCCTCTTCTAGGCATTCTCAGCAAGGGGCATTTGCCTAACCAGATAAGCTCTTTGCTTGTTCATAACTAGCAAAAAGCTATCAAGATTTAGAAACAAAATCAAGATTTCCATAAAAGGGACCAAAATTAATTTTGCTGTAGCTAAAACATTTCTTTCTTCAATAATCATGACCACTTGCAGAAATGAGAAATTAAGCACACTTCCTGTACTGTTACCATGATCTCCAGAATGCAGTAATATGGTCTCTAAAATCCATGATGTGAGTGGAGATTTTTCTGCAAGAAACAAATCAGAATCAATCAGAATTTTGTTTCCTTAAGTACATCAAATTGCTGGCAGCTTCAACGAATGTAGGTATGCGACTACTACATGAAGAGTACCAGAAATGGTGCTAATATAACTGGGAATAATCAGTTAATATTGGTATAAATCATTAATAAAAATTCCTTATAAAATACTAAAGTGTTAAGTGTAATAGTTTTAACCTTTTGACCCCTATAATCTCCTGAATCAAAGAAATATTAAAATTATTAGTTTGTTACATAGATTCTAGTATTTTAAAATAGTTTATAACTATTAACAGAATATTTTAACACACCATTGAGAGCTGAATTTCTATATATTGTTTCTGTTATAATGCTAAATAGCTTTTTCATGATAGATTCTTCTAATTTACTCAGTTTAAATATCCAACCTCAATAATTTCTATTGCTCAACTTTACCAATCTAGGAGCCTTAAATTAAGCATTGTGTGTGTGTGTGTGTGGGGACTTTCAAAAGGTCACAGACATCTGGAAAACACATTAAGAAAACATTTTTATATCCAAAGTCCTCTGGTAGATGATTTGAACATTAGATCACATAATTCCACTGTATTACAGAGCACGAATATCCTACAAGTCTGGAAAGGTTTAGAGAGTATAAAGAAGAAACACAAATATTTTAATCATGTTTATCTGTTGAGAAAAATTGTTTTTAAAATTTATACATTTATAAAATCATAGGCTATTTTTCATGCTACAACCAGTTGTGTTGGCTCCCTGTGTCCACAGCAGGATTCCTAACTCTGAAATCAGATAAGGTCCACTTAGGAGAGGGAGGGAGGGCAGCTTTCATGCTGACGGAATGCAGAGCACGGAGACAGACAGCAGGGTCCCCCTGATGGCTCCTCTGGCACACAGAGGCCAATAGGGAGTGTTAGCCCTAGTGTCTCCTTAGGGATCAGGAAACGGGGTGCCTACCATGGAAAATGCTCCAGTATGTTTTTTGTAGCAGAGATCTAAAGAACTGTAGGTCAGACGAAACTTCTTACGGCCAACAGAACACAAATAATGGACTTAACTCCTCTTAACCATGTAGTATCTTGAAGAAGTTAATTCACTGCAAGTCTTTTACTATAATAGCATTTTTCTCACTGACAGTAAATCTTGTTTGGGAATTGTGGGAAAAAATGACAAAACTTTTAAGAAATACTAATTTATAAATAAGGCTACAAATCGAATATTATTTCTAGAAATTAACCATGCTTCAACTACAATCTTATGCTAAGGCATAAGAAAGTACTTGAATATCACTATTGAGAAGATAATCTTAGTTTCAGGAAACTCTTTGAACAATTTCTTTTTTATTTATTTATTTTAAACAGGGTCTTGCTATGTATTTTTGGTTGGCCCTAAATGCACTATGTAGCCCAGGCTGGCTTTGAGCTCGTGGTGATCCTCCTGTCTCAGCCTCCCAGTGATGGGTTACAGGCATGAACCACCATACTTGACTCTCTTTGAATAATTTCTAGATTTTAAAAATTAGTATATGTTTACAACACATAATAATTGCACACACATACATACAAACCACATCTTAAACCCTTTTACTACCCCCTCACTTCTCCTTCTAAGTTATTACTGGCTTACCTGGTAGAGAAAAGAAAGGTTAGAAATAAAAATGTAGAGAAAAACCCTGTATAAACTATTAATAAAGGTAGACATTACTAACTATACTACATACTCATTTTGGAAGTGAAGCGTGATAACAGAACTAACCGCATATAATTTAAGCACCACCATCTTCTATTAATAGGGTATGGCATCATACAGACAATGAATTTTATTACTGTGAGCTCTGACTCATGAATGGGTTCTTCAACAGAACAGAAAATACCAGATGCATCACATTTAGTAGCAAGTTTTGTGTTGTTGCTATGCACGTGTGTGTATTAAATCGCTGCATAAAAACACTGGTTTGAAACACCTTTTTATGAATATTCTGTATGATCCTTTTAGTGTAGTACTGATACTAGCTTTAATCTACATAGGAAAAATAATTTCAGAAATGAATATTTAAATAGGTTTATATAACTACTAAGTAGGAGCATGAAAACTCAGGTGGTCTTGCTCTTCCTTTAATTAAAATATAGGTTTTGAGATGCCTTATATATTATTGAATAATGTAGTTGAATACTTTTCACTGAAACTGAAAAAGAAAGGCTGCTACAGTTATTTTAGAATATAAATTTTAGTGGCATAGCTCTGTGTTGGTTTTTAAAAACAAAAAAATTTTAGTTAAAATCTTACTTGCCTAGTTCCTGAAGGGAACTCTAGCCATGTCCTAAAAGATGAGATTGCCACAGCTTTAAACACAGCGGTGCCTTGCTCGGTACACCTCAGTCAGTTCTGGGAAGTGTGTCACATAGCAAAACTATGAGAAACAAAGTGTTTTGGCTGGAAAGGGCAGTGAGTTACCATCAATACCAACAAGTTGTAGCTTATGCACTGAGTGCCAAACAAATCATGAGAGGCAGTTTAGTTGTGTAGCTCATAAACTGGCAGCCAGCAAGGGACAGGGACTATGATGAAGTCAGCACCAGCCTGTACCCAGGGTTAAGAGCCAGCTAAGTCAGGAGTGGAAAAGCAAAACACAGAGGCAGGAACCGCTGCGGCCGACGCCCTCCTCGCTGCGGCCGACGCCCTCCTCCCGTCACCTTGTTCTCCCTAATTACACAGCAAGACTCCTGACTGGCCAAAGAGTATGAGACCAGTGCACGGCCGGTCCACACTCAAACTCTAGGGGGTAAGCCACCCTGACCTGCTGTGGCCAGGGACCTGGCCATCCTGACGCAAGAGACCCTAGAAAAAAAGCCCACTTGACAATTATTTCTCTAGACTCCTCCCACTGAGAGCTTTCTCTTTTCTTATAAAAATCCATACTTT
Organism: Dinomys branickii; assembly: GCA_004027595.1. Lineage (NCBI taxonomy): Eukaryota > Metazoa > Chordata > Mammalia > Rodentia > Dinomyidae > Dinomys > Dinomys branickii. The sequence continues at coordinate 61,610 of PVLD010007124.1, read as the reverse complement.
TAACTGCCCCCTCTGCCCATAATTTCATTCTCTGGCTTTGTGACACATCTGCCCAGTTTGGATGGTGACAGAATGACACATTTTGTGTTAAAATGCATTGAGTACCAAATTCAAGGAATTTCAAAGCAGTCATACTAAGGTATGACTGTAAAGAAATTACAAGGGCTGGGGACATAACACAGTTGGTAGAATGCTTGACTAGCATGTGCAAAGCCTTGGGTTTGATACCCAGTATCATACACACACAGAATATTAGAGAATACACCCATTTTCCTGCTGTTACACCTTGCTCACCATCATTCTTTGTAATGTGTTCATATCATAAGCATGGTTCATGCACAGCCCGAGAATTAATCTGCCCAACCTTCCAAATACAGGCACAGACAGTGATGTGTTTTGAGGAGAAAAACGTATACAGTGGAGTTGGGAAAAGGAACTGGTAAAGGGTACATCATGTAAAAATCAAAGATCTTAGGGTTGAAAGGAATCTCAGAAGCCACTGATTCTCACTCAGAGAGGGAACAAAGAGAAGTCACGTACAGCCCCCGATGGAATAACAAGAAAAGATCTACCCATGTTTAAAACTACAACAAATTAAGACAGTCAAACCTAAGTCCTCCCACCAAAAACAAACACAATCCCCAAAATGAAACAACAGTTTTGAAGATATGGAACTTCCAGTAACAAAGGAGAGGGCTCCCTGGAGAAAATAGGGTACAAGGCCTGAGCAAGGTACCACTTAGTTCCAGGCCACCTGGTGGGTGAGGGCAGCCCAGGCAGAGCCCAGCAGACATCTCAGCTGATGGGTGAAGGTGACAGGGCCAGGAGGCCCAGCTGGGCTTCCAGGGACACAGTTCTGGAGAGGACAGGGAGCAGAGGGGGAATTCTAGACCTTGCAGAAGAGCCTTCCAGTACCAATAGGATGCTGCTCAGTGTGGAGTTGGGGGAATCTACAGGCCAAGGAAAGGACCACACACAAAATAAGAGAACATATGTCGTTCTGTATTCCGTTTCTGTCCAGGGTGACAGGTCCCAAGAATGTGGTGCCATGTATGAAAAGCAAGAAAAAACAAGAGAGGCATATTTCTGGGATCAGGGGCCTTGCAGCCTCTTGGACTGCAGTCAGGATTACAAAACTCAGTGGTCTAAGGGCTGGAGATACAGCTCAGTGGGCTAAGTGCTTGCCGCTGAGCACTAGGGCCCTGAGTTCGATCCCCGGTCGGGGGGGGGGGGGGGGAACAACTCAGTGGTCTTTTATTGAGCAAGAACAAAAGAAGCAGATAACACAAATGGGCGGATCTCAAATGGCTTAGCAAGGATAATACAACTCAAGTATGAGCGCCGACTTAGTAAGCCATCCTTGGGGCATATCTCAGTAAAGCATTTAGTGCTGACCTCACAGCTTTCTACAAGGACACAAGGTTTTGCAATCTTATCTTTTTCAACAATGCCGACTTAGTAAGCCATCCTTGGGGCATATCTCAGTAAAGCATTTAGTGCTGACCTCACAGCTTTCTACAAGGACACAAGGTTTTGCAATCTTATCTTTTTCAACAATGCTTTTGCTAGACTCCCTCCAGAACCAAACAATCACATGGCTTGATCAGGACTGAGGTAATACATTGAAAGAGTAATTAAAGAATTATCCTTCTCCATATGTAATTCAACATATACCTATAATCCCAGCATTTGGGAGGCTGAGGCAGGAGGATGCCAGTCCCAGCTGTATTAGTGAAGCCTTATCTTAAGAAACCCTAACAAACAATAAACATCATTGTTTGTCCTCGGTGCTATCTCTAACTAAAGAATGTCTTTTTCCACAGACATAGAACCCAGCATTTACACAGGGCCAGAAATAGTGCATGTTCCCATCAGCCAGACTGGAAAATTGGGTATTCAAACAATAGGGGGAAATTATAGCTCTAAATGGGTCTGGTCCTGCCAACAAATCCTAAAAATAAAACCTGAAAGGATTCATGGAACAGCACAAGTCTCAAGAATATTTATAGGAATACTATCTAGCATATAACAAAATAAAATTCACAATCTCTGACATTTAAACAAAAGTTCCCAGCCATAATGAAAAATATCCATGATTAAAACTGATCCAGAACTTGATACAGAGGTGGAAATTCACAGAAATTAACATCAAAACACTACATTGAAGCCAGGCATGGTGGCCCTGTAAACCTAGCACTCAGGAGGCTGAGGCAGGAGGATTCTCTGGGGTTGGAGGCACGCCTGGGCTACACAGTTCAAGGTCAGCCTGAGAGACCCTCTCAAAACACAAAGCAAACCAACAGAAAACACTATATTTAAAAGACATGCCTGAAGCTGGGGATATAGCTCATTGGCACAGTGCCTGCCTGGCAAGCATAAGGTCATGAGTTTTATTCCTGGAACAAAAAAAAAAAAAAAGACATGCCTGTTCAAAACACTAAGCAGAAGCATGATGACATAAAAGACATGACTTCTTTTTTTTTTTCTTTTTTTTTGCGGTACTGGGGATTGAACTCAGGACCTTGTGCTTGCTAGGCAGGCACTTATTACACTGAGCTATATCCCCAGCCCGACATAAAAGACATGAATTAAACTTCAGGAATGTCTGAAATGAAAACTACACTGAATGGGATATTTTGGAAGAAAATGTTAATGAACTGGAGACATAGCAATTGAAACTATGCAAAATCCAGAGAGAAAAATGAAAACTATAAGCACAGCATCAGTAAGCTGTGTGATGATGTCAAAGTGCTTAATGTACCTGTAACTGGAGTCCCGAAAAAAGGGGGGAGATTGAAAAAATGTAAAAAAAAAAAGGTGGTAAAAACTATAAACACAGAGATAAAGAAGCTTGACAAACCCCAAATATAAGAACCACGAAAACAACAATAACAAAAAAGCACATAACGATCAAACTGAGCTGGAGAATCTTAAGAATGCCAGACAGACCTACGCCTCACACATGGGAATCAAAGGTGACAGGTGACCAAACACCACTGCTGGGCACAAGGTACAAGACAAGACAGTGGAACAGGAGCTTTCAAAAGCTGCAAGGAAAAATATGCCAACCTAGAATTCTACACCCACATAAACTACCTTTGAAAAACAAAGGTAAAAGCCTTTTTCAGACATAAAATGCTAAAGAATTCATCACTATCAAACATGTAGTATCAGTCCTTCAGCAGAAGGAAAGTGATACCAGATACAAATACTGATCTACCTCAAGCCGTGCAAAACATCAAATTTTGAGTTCATTCTTTACCCAGCAAAAAAAGAGCCACAAAATTGTTTGAAAAGCAGCCACTAACAGAAAACGAAAACATTCTATTTGGGAAAGAAGAAATTAGGACTTTAAGCACTTGATGAGATTTTATAGTTATATATGGATTGTTCAGCATGGTACTGAATAAACAGTTTGTCAGTATTTGGGAATAAAAGTGCTGATCACCAGCAGAGGTACTTGTTCAACAAACACTTGAGTACCTACTGTGGGTCAGGCACTGTGCTGAGTACAGAGCATAACAGCAGATGGGTCATTTCATAGGGTGTTTCCGAGGAAATCTATACTCATGGTGTTCAGATTTTAAACAAATGAAAATAATATTCTCGCCAGGTATGGTGGCACACACCTGTAATCCCAGCACCTGGGAAGATGAGGCAGGAGGATTACCACAAGTTTGAGGCCAGCCGGGGCTACATTGTGAGACCTGGTCTCACACAAAACAAACAAACAAACAAAAAAACCTCAAACAAGGAAGGAAGGAAGGAAGGAAGGAAGGAAGGAAGGAAGGAAGGAAGGAAGGAAGGGAGAGAGAAGAGAAGAGAAGAGAAGAGAAGAGAAGAGAAGAGAAGAGAAGAGAAGAGAAGAGAAGAGAAGAGAAGAGAAGGGAAGAGAAGCAGAAAAATAGGCCGGCATGTGGCACAGTAAAAACAATTTAAGAGTCCAGTTAGCTACTGCAAAGTCATGTAACTACAGGACAAGCTTGAACGTCTCTGGGCTTCCCAAACGAGGCAGTCTGTCTGGATAGCTAACTTTCCTTCTAAGATGCTATCTATCATTCCTTTAAATTAAAGGCCAACTAAACACACACATTTTTGAAACAAATTTGATTTAAATACATATATTCCTTAGTCCAGCAATTTATAACCTCACTTTTACGATTCTTTACTACAGAAATATTCACACAAATATACAACATCAGAAGCATGTTTACTGGTGTTATATGTAACAGCATAGTAAAAACAAAGCAATTTAGTGTCCACTGGTAGGGTAAAGACTGAATAACCCAGGAATGGTAGCACCATGGAATGTCGAGGAGGAACAAGATGGGCCTTACTGCTGAGGCCCATCAGGGGTGTGCCACCACGCCTGGCTAAAAAACTTGCATTTCCAAAAGCTCACAAAACAAATGTAAAGAACAAAGAAGTTAAGTCCACAGTGACACCTCCCTCCTATCCCCAAGGCTCAGGTCCTTCCAGGTCCACTGTACCACCACACACCTCACCATCACAGCCTTAGGGACGTGCTCTGACTCTGAGCATGTGACTTTACCTGCTAACCCCAAGAAGTGGGACTGCCGGTCACCTGGCCTGCAAGAGAGCACTGCACACATACTTGGTCCTTGCCTGGAGCTTCTGCTTAGGCTGCTTCCTCGGCTTTGCCCACTTCCCACCTTCCCAAGCGCAAGGTCTATATCACGTGTTCATGCACTAAAGCGTGGTCCCCAGCCTGTGATGCTTACAGGAGCCAGGTGGTGGAGGCTGCAGGAGAAGTGAGGTCGTTTTTATCTGGGTGTACCCTTCAGGGGACACAGGTCCTGTCCCTCCTGTCTCTCAATTCCCTGTGGCACCAAGCAAGCAGCCTCTTGCAATGTGTCAAGATGCGCTGCCTATCTGCAGACCTAAAAGCAGCAGGCCAGCCGGCCATGGCCTGAAACCCGTAGAACCACAAGTCAAAGCAGCCCTTTCCTCCTCCCAAGCTGACTACTTCAGGTATTTTGTCCCAGCAACATACCAACAGGAAGCTGACTATTACACCAACCAATTTTAAAATCATATTACATTTTTGCTCCAGATTATTAAAGACTTTAAAATTCTACTACTCTGGCCTATTAGTCCTTAACATTGCCTTAAATTTCTTAGGTATAGTTATGCATGACTTAGAGTTGGGAAATGTTGGTTTCTTTGAATTCCATATACTTCCCTTAATTTTTTACTTTGTTTAGAGGACGTCCCAGGGTGTTTCTGGTGGGTATAGATGACAACAGCCTTATCTGGCCTCTCAGTCTGAATGACAATTTGGTTAGGGATAAGATTCTGAGTTCAAAATAAGATCCATAGACACTTTTAAAATATGGCTCCACTGTGATCTAATACTCCATTTTAAATTAGGCCTCTAATGAGAAGTCTGACTTCTGTTCCTGTATCAATATACATTTCTCCTTGGAAGCTTATGAGATTATGTACTTACCCACTCAGTCAGCTTTTCACTGCTGCTACCAAAATACCTGACTTACACAACTTGAAGGATAGAGGTCTATTGTGGCTCACAGTTTCAGGGGGTCAGTCCATGGCTGGCTGACTCCAAGGCAGAAGCATGGGAGACTGCAGAGAGCAACTGCTCATCTCCTGCAGCTGGGAAGGAAAGAGCAGGAAGAACACCAGAGAGGGGGAAGGACCAAGGACAAGACACACCCTTCCAGGTCAGGCCCCAGTGATCCATCCCCTCCAACCTGGCCCCACCTCCAAATAGCACATTCAGCTATTAACTTATCAACGGATCAGTGCAGTCATGAGTTTAGCCCCCTCATGATACAGCCACCTTCCAAAAACCCCTTCTTCAACACATGAGCCTCGTGAAGCACATTTCTGATCCAAATCCTAGTACCAGTGAGGTTAATAAATGTTACAAGAATGCATCTAAATGTGTCTATTCTTTTAAGATTCTCAGTGTATTTATCCCATTGATAGACTCAGAATTTTGCTGGGAAAAGTCCTTGTTTTATTTATTTTTTAATTTCTTGGTACTGGGAATCAAACTCAGGACCTTGTACTTGCCAGGCAGGCGCTTGTACTACTGGGCTATATTCCAGGCCCATTGTTTGCTTGATACAATATTTTAACTGTCTGTTCTACTGTGAAGCAGAAATGGGAAATCTGGCATCTACTGTGAGTTGATAGGACAGGAGAGTTGGGAACAGGAGCTGTTAGCACACCCAGTGCATCTTTCCACCACTCTGAAAAGGCACCCTTCCTGACCATTCCCACTGCACAGAGGAAGAAACAGGCCAGAGAGAGGAGTACTGATCTCTGCTTGCCAGTAATTTGTGCCCTGACTGACATATATGTCTGTCTGGCTCAGGCAACCTAAGGTTTGGCGGGGTTATTCCTATCTCTGTAGTTATTTCTTCTCTTCTAATTCATTCCTGAGTCTACTAACAGATGTGCACTGGCTTTTCTGGATCTATTCTGCACGTAATTTATTCTGCATCTATTCTACATTCTGCATGTTATTCTTTCCTACTTTCTATATTTTAAAATTCAAGAACTGCAGCCTTTTTTTTTCATGATACCTTGCCAGTTGAGAGTACTAAATTTGAGAGTACTAATATTTATCTTAGTGTTTTCCTCTGTTTCTTACATTATTTCCATTGTTTAAGGGCTTAGTTTGGTTTGCAGCTTCTCTTACATACTACTAATTTTTCCCACAAATGTTTAGTTCTTTGTTCACATTATAAATGTATTGGTATTTTCATGCATGTGGAAATCACTTTATTCCTGTAATAAATTCCTTTTGGGGGTCAGGGTCTCGCTATGCAGTTTAGGTTGGCCTCAAACCCACTACCGACCTCAGGCTGACTCAAACTTGGTGATCCTCCTGCATCAGCCTCCCAACTGCTGGGATTACAGGCACACGCTACCACACCTGGCATATATTCCTACCTGTAACTAACCCTATCCTATCTCTGATTCAGTTTTACATCTCTACCCAGTACTTGTGTACCATGACAACAGCAGTGTGAGTTCCTTGTCTTGAATTCTGGATTTTCCACTCCATTTTCAGTTACACCCTTCTGATGTTTCATTTCCCCTAACAACCACAACTTTGTTTTCCCTAACAACCACCTAACTGGAGAAACACAAAGATTATAACCAGCTCTAATAGACCTGTCCAATACAGCTAGAGGTGTACTGACAGTCTGAGACAAGTCTGTCACAGACTAGACAGAGAATTACATTTAAACATGTCACAGATATGTAAAAGGAGAGCTAAATAACACTATGGTAGTGAATGACCAAAGTCTTGAAGTCGTAATAAAAGCTTCTTACCAAGCTTTAATGCTACACTGGTGAAGAGATTTTATTCCATTTTTTTATGTTAGCTTAAACGTAATTTTCTGCCTAGTTTAAGACGCAGTCATGCTACATCTGACCACTGTACTTACACGCTCACCAAACACGGACAAGAGTGTTCACAGTATTCGTAATATGCAAATACATAACGTACAAACACTGGGAAGATAAGTATCTATCAGCAGAAAAGCCCTCATGCACCACACAGTGGAATACTACTCAACAATTAAAAAGCAAGAATTCCGGATAAAAATACCTAATACGTATAAATGATGCCTATCATGAAATATCACGGGTGAGTTCCACAGCAATGCGCCAAGCATACACTACAGTCGCACTAATCGGAGGCTCCACACAGACAGCACTTACAGCGGAAGGCGGGCTGGAAGGCGCAGGGGCTCGGATCGGTCGCTGTGGGTCCAGCAGGTTATGTGCGGACCAGGCGCGTGCCTCTCCACGCCTACTTCACACCACAGTGAAGTCGAGCCAGCTTAACTGCCAAGCTGCCCAGCGGCCCACTGCCCGGGCTTGCCGGGGCCTGGACACTACATCCGCCAGCGCGATGCGTGTCACGGGCAATGCTGCACCACAGCTGCGGGGTCGCGAGGCAGAGGCGACGATGTCACTGTCACCGGGCCAAGGGGACTCAGCGCTGCACGTCGCCGCCCTAGGGCGCGGGCTCTAGCGGAGAAAGTCCGCGGCTCCGCAACGGGCGACCCCAGGCCAGAACCCGGTCTTCCCAGACGACAGGGCGGGGCCGGGAGCTGCAGGCGGCGGGAGGTGGCCGGAACTCACTACGCCCGCCAGCTGCGTCCCGCCACCTCCAGCAGGGCGGCCTCAGCCGCCCACCCAGCGGCGCGCAACCACCGCCCGCCACTTCCGGCGCGCGCGAGGAAATGAGGCCGCCGGCCCCGCCCACCGCCGCCTGCTGGCTGCGTTTGCAGTGAGCCGCGTCCACCTATGCGGATCAGCCCCGCCCCGCCACGCCCACGCCAGGCCCCGCCCACACCTCGCTGCCTCCTGGCCCTGCTCACGCCGGACACCTCCCACTCGGCTCCCCACCTAGGGCCACCTCCCTCTGTGCACCACAGGCTCTCGCCCACTGCACCCAGTCCTCACCCGCTGCCAAGTGGGCCCACCCACTTGCAACCGCCTAGCCCTGCCCACCCCCGTCGGCCCCGCCTACCCACGCACCCTTGGCCAGGCACAGGTAGCTCAGTAGTGGGCTCTTACTTTTCTGTGGGTACATTGAGAAGCTCGTGGGTGTGGACCTTGACAAACGGTTTGCGGGGAACAGCAAGGCTTCTGAGCCAGCTCCCGCAGGGTTGAGTCAGCTGGTGCCCTCGGGAACTGCAGGGCACCTTGGAGTGAGGGCCTCGAGATCCAGGCCTCGAGCGCCTGGTGTGGGCGAATGGAAGAGGTACTGTGTTGGGACCGGGCTTCTCGCTGGGCCCAGCGTGGCCCCACCATACCTGCTCCCATGAGCCTCTGTAGCCTCAGTTTCCTGAACTGGGTTTGGGGAGCAAACAGTAAAATTGTGAGGCTGGGATGCAATTCCATATTGAAGTGCTGGTGCTGTGCCCGGCACGCAGCCGCACAGATCACTGTGGGTGGTACTGGAGCAGAGGGTGGGGTGACGGGGTACCCCCAGGAGTTTGTTGAGCAGAGCAGCTTTGTTCCTCGCCACGCTGTTCTCCTTGGCTGGCACTTGCGGTATCTTTAACCTGGATGTTCACTGCCCGGTGGGAAGACCTGGGGCACCGAGGGTCGTGCTCAAAGCCAGGCTGGCTGGGTGTCCAGCTGTCCAATCTCTTCCAACTCCAGGGCCTCATATTCCCTCTCTCTCCTTTCTGAACAACTGTAAGAATTTATGGTTCCTACACCTCTTCCCCCAGCCTGGGCCAAGGGTCAAGAATTGACCTTGTCACAGCCACGCTTGGCCCAGGAGCTGTCAGTGATGAGGACCAGTGTGTTCCCACCTCCAGTCCCTGGCTCACAGCAAGTGCTGCTTGTGTGACAAGAGCAGTTCCTTGGCCTCGGTAGGGCTGATCATGCTGCCACCTCCCCACCCTGAGGTGTCTGTTGGGCAGGTTCTGCCACCCTGTGTCTGTCAGCCTTGTGAATCTGCTCTAGGTGAGCCAAGTGTCTCTGGTGTTAGCGCCACCCTGGGTGTTCATCCCACCATTCCAGGACCCAACTTGAGGTGTGAGTGTGAAGGTGCAATATTCTCTCCTGGGAGAACTAGAGACGTGCACACTGCAGCCTTTGCAGGTTTAGGATGATAGGGCACAAGTCCTGTTGAGTGGGAACACAGTGGACATAGCAGCTCACGGAACTCAGGGTTGGCATTCCCAGGCTGCAGCTTCCAAGTTCTCAGTACAAGTCTGGCCAGTCTGTGTATCTCTTGACGCTCCTGCTGACAGCCTGTAGGAGTCGTGTCCTCAGGCACACGAGTCAGCTGCCTCTTTCCTCCCAGACTCTCTTAGCTGGGCGGGCTGTCTGCTTCTTGGGCAGGGACGCACCACTCCTGCTGTCTTGCTCCATGCCAAGCATGGGGCTAGGTCCCTTGCAGACACTGTGGCCCCACAGAACTGTGGATGAATCCTGCAAACTTCCCAGAGTCTATTCTCCATGAACCAAACTCAGAGGTACCACATTCCCTGATGTGCACAGCCGCCCCACCACACCAGTCACTCTCCCCTGTCCTCTGTTCTCCCCTCTCATGTGTGGAGTCTGCTTTCCCCCTGCCCTCCTCCTCCTTCCTGTGCAGCACGCTTGCCAGGACCCCATACTCTCTGAACCTCTGAGCCTTCCCAACAAACAGCCCTGAGTCAGCGGCTGCAATTTACAGTGGAGAAAACAGAAATTCAGGGAGGAAAATGCCAAAGCTCTTCCAAGACCGGACCTGCATGGCATTGGAGCAGCCAGGTTATGCTCAGGTATTTTAAATTGTGGCTTGCATTTCCCCCTAGAATAGCTTTTACAGTAAATGAGGTTCTCCCATCAGTGGATTCAATTTTTAGCGTCTTATGACTTTTTACATAGCTAAGTTAAATAGCAAATGTGTGTATTTTGGACGGCAGATAAGGCACAATTCAAAACCTGTAGCAGATCTTGGGTGACACACACTAGGGCTTATACAATAAGTAGTTTCTTTGGGGAAAACACTAAAGCACATTTGTGTTTCATGTTAGGAAAATGTGTTTTCAAAGATCCTTCTCCCAACAACAGCCAACCCCCATTACACAGCGTTTCAGCTCCTGGCCACCAGCCTTAGAGTTGGTTCTGTGCAGGTGAGCGTGGGCCAACGCCTGTGCAACAGTGAGTCAAGCCTAAGGCTCCTCCACTGCATGGTCTTCATTTGTTTCTGGTGGCCCTGGCGGCCCTGACATTGTTCTGTACTGCTTGACAGCCTCCCCCAGTTGTGGGCCCTCCTGTGGCAGAGGTGTTAGTCTACGGAGTCCGCACCAACATGGCTGAGGGAGCACTGGGTCTGAGCTCTGGCCTCGCTCTGTTTGGTACCCAGTGGTTGTGACTGATGCTGATTGAGTGAGAATTAGGTACTCAATCTAACACAATGCAGAAGAGGAGAGAGATATATAAACAGCGGGAGATAAAAGTTTAATGTGGGCATGGGGGAAGTCAGCACCCAAACAGTTGTGCTGGCTCTCTGAAGACAAAGGACAGGGCTGGAGCTTATATGCACTCCAAGGGAAGGGGGCACAGGGTAGCTGACATAGGCTGCTCAGCATAACTTGCTGAAGGGGGATTGGATCCTTGTTAACCTGCGTGGGCTTTGGTAAAGGCAGCTGGGAAGAAGAAAACTACAGGGGCCTGTGGGAAGAAGCTAGGCACCATTATAACACTATTGGACTGTCGCCATGAGGACTGGGCAAGTCTTGGGTGGGAAACCTATCATTCCCATCTTTTTCATGTTTAGGGGCATCATCAAGTCTCTCTGGTTACTTCCTGCTGAACGGGGACGGTGTGGGGCCTAAGGGAAAGAGGAATGGGTCTGAGGGGCCCATTCCACCCGAATCTGTGAGGTGCTGATGTCGTTCAGGAGAAGGATTTCTTTGGTGGTAAATGCCCATATTCTGGCTTGAATGAATCAAGAGAGGAGTCTGAAGACACAGGGAGCAAGGAGAAAAAAAATTACTATGGTAATCAGGGGGGCCATAATGGGCATTAAGATGGGGACCCATGAGTCTAGGGAACCCCTCCATGATAACCAGGAGGTAGATTCTGGAAAGTAGTATCTACCCCATATATCAGCTGCCAATTTTTGAGTTTTTGTATTTGGTCCTTTACTATACCTGATTGGTTGACAAAATAGCAGCATTCTTCTCCCAACATGGCACAATATCCTCCTTTTTCTGTTGTCAGGATATCTAGTGCCCACCCTTGTTAGAGAACTACCATGGCAAATGAATTTATTTGATCCTGAAGTGAGTTGACACTTTGATGTTATGGTGTTTTCTATATCATGAGATATTTGAGAGTAAAAACTTAAGCTGGTCCCTAATCCTCCTGCCCCCAATCTGATGGCTGAGAAGATCTCAATACCTAGTAATACTGAAGCTAGTGCGATAGCCCTGTGGCTTTGGGTGATGTGTGGTTTTTAATGAAGTGTGAGAGTCTTGTTGTCTGTTATTAGAGAAACATGAGGGGCCAGGAATCCAGTGGTGCATGTGCCAGTCCAGTGAGCAGGAAGATGGGAGTAGGCTCCATTTCCACAGACAAAGAATGTGTTTGGGGGTGGATGTATCTCCGACCCCAGATTTTGAGTAGTTAGTTGGAAATGGTGTATGCAGGCTGTTAGGTTCCCCATGAATAGGTTAGGGTGATTATCTGAAGGGGTGTAGTCATTGGTAGAGTGTAAGCAGGTGAGATTGAGAGGCCAGGGTTGATTTGGAGCAATCTGAAGAGGACCTATAACTGGGTGTGAGATATTATTTGGCATGAGATGTGAATATTTAAATATTACTGGTTGAACCATGTAAACATTGGCTGAGAAGGGCAGACATAGCCAGCAATCAGGGTGAGAATAATTAGGCAGTTTAGGTATATACAGTTTGGTAGAGTCGGGTCATTCCTCTGCTGTCTCGTGCTGAGCTACAGTATGATAAGAGGGAGCTCACAAGAACATAGGCCTGGCCTCAGGAGCCTGCAGCTTGAGCTGTGAGTTTGCTATTCTTACCAGACCAGTGTCTACTTGGACAGGTGTGACTTGGCCACCAATAGACTGGAGGAGGCTCCCCTCTAGACTGGAGGAGGCTCCTGTCTTGACTCTGTGTCCCAGGAGACCACATGTCACACCCCGCCACTGTTGTGCCTCTCACAGTGCTAAATGTAAGTAAGCCCTTCCCTCCCCCTCCACAGCCCCTCCCTCTGAGATGGTCCCCTGACTTATGACTGCCCAACCGGACGATGGTGAGAAAGCAAACAGGTGTTCAGTAGAAAGCATAATTTCAGGGCTGGGGATGTGGCTCGGTAATAGAAGACTTGCCTAGCGTGTACAAGGCCCTGAGTTTTTCCCCAGCACAACACACACACACACACACACACACACACACACACACACACACACAGAGTTTTTGAATTCTGATCTTTTCCATGGCTACTGATACACAATGGCTCCTTGTGCTGAGCCTCAGATCACAGTCAGCACCCAAAGCAACTGGCCTCCACCATGTGCCATGCAATTGGGCTGGGTTGCAGGCAAGTGAGATGTGTCATACCACCTTCAGCTTACACTGGGCCACCAGGCTATTGGGATGTGGCCCTTCTGTAGGATAAGGGGGCATCTGTATACTTTCTGAAGAGCATTAACTCCACAAAGGGTGATGTGGATCATCCAACTGGAATAAAATTGCTCATTTTGAGAGAAGGTCTAGAAAATCAAGACTCTCAGGCCCAACAGGCAGTAGTTTTTGATTTGTAATCACAGTCTCCAAATGGAATTCTGGTACTAACACTGCTTCCCTAACATTCTTTGGCCAAAGCTAATGAACAACTGGACAAACAGAACTTAGCTTCCTAGTAAATCCTCCCCTTCTTCCCTTCATTGCTTCCCTGAGTCCCTCCTCCATGTCCCTCTGCACTGTCTCTTGGACACAAGCCGTGAGGCCCTGTTTCAAAATAAAAAATAAAGAGCTGAGGATGTAGCTCAGTACAGGGGCATGGTGTCAATCCTAGCACCACCCAAAACCAAACCAAAACGAAAAAGAACTGTAAGTAAAGAGTTCTTCAATCTTAGACAAAACCAGAAACTATTCCTAGACTAATTTAGAACACCGTGGGCATGTGCAGCCCAAGGTTACCTAATCTCTACCACCTTGCACACACCTTGATCAAAACCTCCAGGGCTAAATCCTGAAGGATAAAAGCGGACTGGACTCACTAGGAAAGGATACAATACAATAAACCCAAGAGGGTACAAAATGGCTCAAAATATTGGATGAGATATCCTAGAAGCCATACCTAGGATATTTCCAGCACAAAGGACTGGTTTATAATTCAGTCACACAGAGAAGATGCATCTATACGAAATTTTGGAGTATGCTAGGGGATATATAATGGGAGTCACCTCCACTCGGGAGTTGAGAAAGTAGTCCCTCATTGCATTTTGTCAAGAGTTAAACCTGAAAGCAGGATCTAAGCCAGAGACAGGGATCAGACAATGGGCAACCCTTTGTGGGATACACAGCTCCTGCCCCACACTCTAAAAGCAAAAAGCTAGACAGGATCCAGAGCAGACTGTAAACCAAACCTGGGTGTCCACAGCCCTGCCTACTACCCACCGACAAGGATATTTACTGGTGTTGTTAGAAGGGACATTGTCTATTGAAAACCGGGTTAAATAACCCTAAGTTATTACAGGCTGATCAGGCCCACAATCTCCCAAGCAAGTGGATGGACGAAGGTGTAAATAAAAAATGAGACAATGGAATATGATTTCAGGGTTTCCAGGAGGGACTAATTCTTTTCCAGCTTCTATATTCTCAGAATTAGCCAAATACTTTTCTGGGTCACCTGTTTTTATTGTTTTTATTAGATTTTCAAATAAGGGAGGGGGAATACTGAAGAAAATGCAGGAATCTGAGCAGGAATCTGGGCAGGACTTGGGAATCCTTTGAAGAACTCCTCCAAGTATTATTATGTTAATTTAGGAGAGCTATATGTTATCTCCAGGAAGGCCTTCACAGCAGGGTTGCAAGCCATACTTTCCTTAAAGTTAATGGAAGTAGGAGCCAGACTCACCTGCGGTCACCTTGTCCTTGAGGCATCACAGCATCACAGGCCAATACAGGCCTCAGCAGTGACCAGAGACTCATAGAGGTTCATTTACTATGAATCAGCTGCCCATCTGCAGACAAGGTGCCTAAGACTCTGAGTACTCCCAAGTAAATATGAAAAGCCAATTGGTTAATATTAAATCCTGCTCAGAGTAACTTCATAGTGGTCCCCAACAATTGTTAGTAAAAGGGACACTGGAAAAAAGTCTGTCCCTTCTTACAAAAGAAAAACCTAGACAAGAGAAAGACCCTTCAGCCTTGCCAGTGACATGAGTGCTCTGGGGAAGGAAACATTGCTGCATAACGTACAGCGGAACCCACTGTGAGTACAAGTGCGGTGCTAGTTTCCTGGGGTTGCTGTCACTAATTGCCACAAACTGGGTGTTGCAAAACTACAGAAAAGTAGTTCCCTGAGCTCTGGAAGCTGTCAGCCCAAACCAAAGTGTTGGCAGGGCCTGGCTGCCTCCAAAGGAGCTGGGAAGGAGCCCCCTGGCCTCTCACAGCTTCTGGTGGTCACCATCACTCCTTGGCATTTCTGGGCTTATGGCTATATCACTCCAATCTTTGCTTCTGGCTTCAGATGTGTCCTTCCCCAACCTTTTTTTGCAGTACCAGGATTTGGATGCAGGGCCTCTTGGAGTTACACCCCAAGCCCCACACATCCCTCTCCCTCTTTGTAAGCAGCCCTGTTACTGGATTCCCCATCTCACATCTAGGATGACCTCCTGCTAACTTGATACATCTACAGAGACCTTGTTTCCAAGTAACCCCAAATCCAGGGGCCCCGGGGTGGGATTTGAACATATCTTTTGGGAGGCACAATTCTACTCACTACCCCTCATCAATTTCTGGTAGATATAGCACAGCTCTTTCTGTATTAAACTCTGCCCTCTTCCATGCGGTACACAGAGAGCACAGACGGCCAATAATCCATGCGGGTTCACTGTTACCACAAGCACTTGCAAGCCGGGATTCTTCACTGTTTTAAACACTTCTTCCTACTTTGTGACAGAACCCTTGACAATTAAGGGGAGATTTACTTTTCAAGTGGAACTGTAATACTCAGTGCCAGCCAGAGCCTTTGGGACTACTTAGGAGGTTTCAGAAGATCTCTTTAGGGGCAGACAAGGGGGCAATTGCTCTGATGAGTTCCTAATTCTCCATTCGGGCTTCAGGACCAAAATTCCACCGATATGGGAAAAACAGCTGGAGCTGAGGCAGTTAAAATTCAGCTGGATCTACCAAACAAGAACTGAGGAACCCCCCACCCCATGGAAGCCAGGGAAAGGACCAAAGTTACCCTTGAAAGCTGATATCCCAAGGTCTTCTGAGCCTGCACTAGCCCTCCTGACACCCATCCCGCCAGGAAGAAGCTAAGTACATGGGGAGAGCCATTGGTTGCAGACCACAGAGCCATCTGCAGAGCTGCTATCCTTCTTGTCCTGGTGCGCAGGGTAGCGTCAGATGCCCTATTTACTCTTCCTTGCCTTTGACCTGGGTGCAAAGTTTGGGCAAAAACCCCCTAAAAGATTTGTGGATGCTTCTGCTCACTAGGTAAGCCCTCACTTGTCCTCTAGATCCTTCATATAGTGCAGATCTTGCTAGTGACCAACTAATTGGCACACTCAGTAGGCCACTAACGTCTGAGAATGTTCTGATGTGTCCTCCCTCCCTGCCACACAGCCAACACCACTGCACCGTGGACTCCCGTCATGCTGAGGCCTCAGTGGGAAGCTGCCACCAAGGGAAGCTCTGCCCACTCCCATGCAGGCTCTTTTCCAGCCTCAGGACCCTCCCACTTCAGGGCTCTCTGACCTCCTGCAGGGATGGATCCTTCTCTTGTGCCCTGACCTTGTAGTATCTGTTGAAGAACCACACCTCAATAGTAAAGCTGGACATTATCAAGCAGGACGTACTATCACTAACTTTAACTCTCCTTTAGAAAGCAATCTTCTACTTGTGACTAATGTCGCTTGGGCTGGCTGGCCAACTCACCAAAGCCAGACAGCAAATACCCATAGACAGGAAATACGTTTCTGAGGAGTACCTGATGGGGAATGCTGGAATCTCTACCAAAGAGAACAACACACTAATCTTCTGTTCAACACCTTTTGCTTTCCTACAGGTGACTCTGAGAAGTCAGAGAGGTGGAGGACTATGCAAAAGGGATAATACTGAAGCTAAAGGAAGCTCTAGCAGGCCATCACACCAGCCTCAGCCCCGGTCATGTTCTCATCTAGACCCTCAAAGGATGACTGTCTGGTGGGATTGAAACAGGGCATTAGAGAATACAAACTGTTCAGTCCCTGACTCTGAAAAGGAAGAAGGAGAAAAATCTGCCCTTTACTCACTCAGGTGCCCCCAGATGGTGGTGTGGTGGCACCAGATTGTTACTAGCTAAATTTTTCCATGCAACTACTTTTAAAGCACAGGGGCACTGATTGTTTCAAATCAACACAGAGGAGAAACGTTAAGGAGCAGTGGAGGCCATTTTGGGTCATGTGTCACCTGTCAACATTTTCTGAAAATACTGTCAAGGTAGAACATGGCCAGGAGCCCAAGCTTCAGGATCTCTTTGACATACTCAGGGCACAGTATCCACTCTCCAGGCAGCAGAGGGTATTTACAGCAGTGAGTCTTGGTCCAGCCTAAGCTCTTCACATATCTATTCTTTTTTTTTGGACAGGGCCTCGCTATGCAGTTCAGGTTGGCCTTGAGCTCATCTTGTAGCCCAGGCTGGTCTCAAACTTTCAATGATCCTCTTGTCTCAGTCTCCTGAGTGCTGGGATTACAGGCATGCACCACCATGCCTGGATATTTCACTTATCTCTTCCGAATATTTCCTTTGTGATTAGGGTACCTGTGCTCAGGTAACATCTCGGGTGCTTAAGGAGTATCACTCCAGGATTTGTCTGCACAGAGAACCTAATTCTGTAAGTCACCAAGGCTGAAGATTCTAACTTGTGGGTGCTTCAAACATAAGCCACCTATCTCAGTCTGTTTTGTGCGCCTCTCACAGAACCATCTGAGCAATACATAATGAAGGACATTTGTTTCTAGGCTGGAAGTGAGCTCAGTAGTAGAGCACATGCTTAGCTGCCATAGCTCCTGGATTCCATGCCCACCACACAATATCTTCTAGTTCTGGAAGCTGAGAAGCACAAGACAAGGCAAGGCATCTAGTGAGGGCTCGATGGTGTAGGCCTCGATGGTGTCACCGTATGGCAAAGGGGGAAGGGTACAGGACTCAGTCTTTCAACAGCACAGCCCACCATGAGGGAGGGGCCCCCATGGCTGCATCCTTCCACAGTGACAATGGTTTGGGAAGAGACCAGTGTAGGTTTGGGAAGAGACCAACTTTAAACCTAGAAAGGAAGACTGCAGACCCATCTGTGGGAACCACACGGTGGGGAACATGTCAAGAACCCTGCCCAACACACAGCGATGCCACCTCCATCCCACTTGTTATTTGTACATTGATGGCCTCTGCTAAGGCTGCACCTGGAATGAGGAATGGGGAGGGCAGAATGGGCCTCACAGCACTGGCCAAGGCTACTGGCTCTCAGGTACCCTCCTGCCCGGTGAGATATCTGCTTTTGCTGCGGGTTGGTCAGCTGTGTTCTTGGTTCAAAGCACTTGTCACTGTTCTTGCCACACTGATCAAGATGCCATCCCACTGCATCCTCCCATCATCAAGCCAGTGCTATGACGATGTGACAGAAACATGAAGACCTGCCAGTATGACCAGTTGGATCCTCAATCTATGAAGATCCAAGTCTCCTGCCTCTTCTTTGGCTTGGTCAAAGAAGCAGGATCAAGACCAAGAGGGGAGACTGGGAGAATATTCCCAACAGCCAGGTCATGCAATAGGAGGACCCATGCAATACCCATGGCAGCTGCCCCAGGCTCTGTGCCCCATCTCCATGATGATGGCCCAGAATGATCAGTAACTGTCAACTTCTCTATTTTTTGCCATTTCCAACTCAGAACCAACCAGAGAAAGCCAAGTATGTTCCTATAATAAGAACCCAAGGTGCCCACTCCCCAGCAGCCAGCAGCTTCTAGGCTGGCAACCTCCAGACTCTGCAGACCTGAACTCTCCCCTACAACCCCGTACTCCCCTGATAAAGTGTTCCCACACCTCCACCTGCCTTGGAGTCTTTGCCAGAAAGTGACAGGTAAAGCTGGATACCTCCATTACTGTACAAATCCAGGATGAAGGGCTCCTTCTTCTTTCATTCGAGTCATGTTGGTCTAGTTTTATACAAAGGAAAATTAGAATAGTACCCCTTATTTGTGACTTTGCTTTCTATGTTAGTTAGTCAAGGCATAAAATTAAATGAATACCAGAAATAAGACTCTGTGTCTTAACCTATATGCCCTTGAGTAGCAAGAGAGGTCCCCTGAGATGAGGAACCACAAAATCCTGCCCAGTGTAGGGCAGTACACACTGCCCACTGGCTCATCATCACATGGTAGCCATCCTGGCTCTCAGATTGGAGGGTTTGCTCTACCTGGTTCCCATCATGCACTGGGGTCTTGGATATCTCTCTGGCAGATAAGAGGTGACTGCTGGGTAGGTAACTGGATATCCCTTAAAAAGCAAAGTTTCCTGTGACAACAACTTCCTTTACCTCTTGCAGTGATTCTGGTGAAGAGTCAGAATTCTTCCATCCTCAATGTTATTCCTTTTTTTTTTTTTTTTTTGTCCTTTTGAGATAGTTTCACCATGCAGTGCAGGCTGGCCTTGAACTCGGAGTGACCCTCCTGCTTCTCTTCTGTCAGCCTCCAGAGTGCTGGGATTACAAAGTCATTCCTGTGCATAAAAACTTCTTGTAATTGCACCCTGCCTTCCAGACCCTGATGAAGTCTCCAAACCCTTCATGTGCTCCTTTGCCCTGGGGTTCTAAGGATTTCAGTCACCCAGGCCTTGTGGCCACAACTTGCAGGAAGGTGTTCAAGTCTTACAATCTTTCAGATGAGAGGCACAGGCACAGAAGTCACAGAGTGCCTCGGTGGGAGAGGAGGCTCCAGGCCAGGGCACTGCTGCTGGCCCCAAGGTCCTTTGGCCAAGGCCTCGTCTCCTGCAGCCTCATGTGCCTTCTTCACTTGGACTAGAACCCAGGTCCCTGAGACCACCGAGAACCCCAAGACCCATTCCTCCACTGGGTATGTGGACAGGGACTGACAGGCTGGCATGTACTGTTCATGCTACGGACAAAGATAAACAAAGCACTAGAACACCTGAGATGGACTTCATATTTTTATTGAAGCAGTTGACATTTTGCATGGTAAATATCATCTCTATGTGAAATGTCAAAATTCTCTTCTCCAAAACAATGGCTATTAATTTTTAGCTTTAGAATGTACTTTTTCTACGTTGCTTGCTGGTATCCTTTCTAACTGGAACTGCACAGTGTCACTGGGAAGGATACAGTCTATGGTCTCTTGCATGAGTGACTGGACCTGCTGATCCCCCCCCAGACATGCCCCATGCCCTGCCCCCCAGTTGAGGGGCTCAGCTGAGATCCAGGTCCTGTGATAAACATGTCCTTGTCACTCAGCACAGAGCTCAAAAGCATGGAGCAGAGACAAGCCATAATTTCCCTGAGGTGTCCACAGTGTCTGCGTGGTGATCCAGGGAATGAAGCTGGCCCTCTTGGGAGTCAGATGGCCACTTAGGCCTTGCTGAAGGACACAGTGAGAGCCTGAATTGAACCATGGGATCTGGGTCCTTGTTATTTTGACTGAGATGATTCCTTTGGTAGGTCCTGGCTCCCTCTACAAAGTTCCTATGAAGTTCCAGCTAACACTGCAGCTTGCCATGGAGAGGGTGGAGGCAGCTTCATGCGGGCATGGAAGCAGAGGCTGAGCATGTCCACTAGAGGCCACATCTGCAGCATAAGCCCACAAACCCTACTTATGGCCAGAGGTGGAGAGGCTGAAGTCCTCCTGCACCAGCCTCTCGATGTGCCGAGTGTCTATAGGAGTGGAGGGGCCCTTATCATCTGCTACACGGCTGAGGGGAGAGTTCTTTTTCATATGGGTAGGAACAACGATATCCAAGCCCACTCACATACAAACTCAACTAGATTTCCATCCAAATAAGCCTTATGAGCAAGGGTTAGGAAACAAAAGAACAAGAAACACACACACGGGTACTCCTCATAGGTGTCACTGTTCTTGAAAAGGGGTTGACAGGACTTCACTTTTCTCAGCCAGGGTCTCTTGCCCCTCCAAGGTGAAGGCTGCAGGAAGCCAAGGAGGCAGGGTGGAGGCGTGGAAGGAGGTCTACCACACGCCAGAGGGCAAACTCCACCCAGAGCTACTCTCTTATGTCAAGACTCGTGGTTCAGACTGAAGAAAGGTGCTGTGAGCAGACAGAGGCACCAAGGGCCAGGCTATGGCCGGTAGCTGATCAGTGCAGAGACTGTGCACATACACGTGTGCAAAAAATAACAGCCATAGGGTGTACAGGTCAGGTCTCTGCTGGTGACAACTTGCCTTTGTCAACTTCCATCTGCTCCTGGCAGGGCTTGGAGAGGAGCCCTGGGGTCCCACCTAAGGACAGGCAGTGAGGGTGCACCATGGTTAGCACTAGTCTCCTGTGGGGCTCTGTCCACAGCCATGTGGATTTTAATAACAGACTGATTCTACTTCACACTCCTAATGCACTCCAGCTCTAACTACTCAGCTGAGGAGATGGCAGAGGACCGTGAGGGCCTGCACTCAGTATGGCATGCTCTGCCAGAGAGGTAGCCTAGAGCAAGGAGTGGGCACATGTCCAGCAGCTACTGCCACCACACCGGGTCACACGGCATGAGTGTGAGGCCCATCATTGGTAACCATCAGTCCCCAGGTGACCTCTGTGCCAAATTCCTGTGTGCACATTAACTCTTGTGTGGAAATGTCAAAAACCACAGATCTGATATGGCCAACTAGGAAGCTGAAAAAATAAGTTTGCACATTTTATGATACATGATTTTATTTACACAACTGAAATTACTTCCTTAGTCACCTTGACTACAAAAACAAATTAACATGACATGGCTTAATAACCTTTCTTAAATGGATTTCACACATTTAATAGCTGACAGATTGCTACTTAATACTCAGTAACACTTAATACTTAGCAATGCCTGCATGTATGTGAATGAAAGTTGTCTGATAGGAATGACAGGCATGGGTACTTTTGTAACTCAGATGGCCGGTTACTCAAGTGTTAGTTCCCCACCCCTGCATGAGTGTTTGGACCCAGAAACTAGTGCCATGAAAACAAACTAACTGTAAAATTCATACTTACTGGGTGGGCATTTTAATAACTGAGTTTATCTTTGGTTCTGAATTTGATAAACTGTCATGAAACTCATCTGGAAACCAGAGTTTGCCATGACTATAGTATATGTAGAACAGTGTATTTGGAAAATGGCCCAAACTAAAGCCATGTTACCATCTCCGTGAGCGTGTCCTGGCTCTCCGTGGATGTGTGTATGTGCTAATGTGCATACCCACCACAGGGCTGTCACACACACATCTGGGCCCTTCTGCCACACAAAAGCTACCATTCTCTGCTTTGTGAAGTACCCATGAAGTGCCGCGTTTATGGAGACCACTCGAAGTCCTCTCACAGTGCTGACCTCTGATAACCAGGCAGTGTTGTAGTGGTGCAGCCCCTTCTTACGACATGATTGGCCTGGACTCCTGTAGTCCAGCTGGAGGGGTGCAGAGTGACAAGAAACTTATGTCTGAGTTAGAATGGAGAAAACCAAAATGCCTTGCTGTTCGCCAACAGGAAGAGCCAGACTCTGTCCTCCCCAGGCAGAGCTGCAGTCAGGTGCAGTAGTCCATGGCACTGTCAACATCACTTGTAACACGACTAGCAGGTCGGGCCCTTCAGGAGAGAGCCTTAGGGGACCCACTACCACACACACAGCCCTACCCGGTCTGGGTGCTAAGGTCCGTGCTACTCTCCAAAGAGGGCACATGGCAGGGCAGTGGTGGGGTGATGCAGCACCAGACTGCCATGTTCTGTGCTGTGATGGCAGGGCCATGGTCATCCCACACCATCACTAAAGGCCTGGACCTGTCTGTGAGCCCCTCCCCGAAGCTGCTGTGCACACAGCAAGGGCAGCATCAGATCCTCATTGTGCTAGATCTAAGAATCGCTTTAATAATGGTGAAACTAAGTATCTTCCTAAGAAAAGGCTACATGATTTTTAAAACCATTCTGAGAATCTCAAATTTGGAGCCGAGGCCTGTCCTGGTGCCCCCCCTCCCCTCCCGCCCTGGGGAGGGGGTGAGGTTTGCTGTCACCACTCAGGACCTGTAGGCTTCTTTTGAGTAAGGCCAGGGTACTCTGGCCAGGGTTTTCCTACTGCCCCTGTGTGTGTGTGTGTGTGTGTGTGTGTGTGTGTAAGTGTGTGCTTCACGGTTCCACCTTGTTGCACTGTTTTAGTGGCAACCAGGAAAATCAGACAGTTCAGGTACAATTTCTTACACAAGGTAGCGAGTAGCAGGCCCACACAGGACTGGGAGCACATGGTGGTCACCAGTGGACACAGATGAGGGGCTGCCTGGTATGAAAGGGGAAGGACAACTTAGCGCCAGGACTCAGCACTCACCCGACAGCCACGTCTGCTAGGAGGGACATCACCAGCCATCAGGGAAGAAACCACTTTGGAAACCAGTTACAATCAACTACTGGGAACGAGTCTGCCACCTGGGCGTGGCCTGGCCAGGGTGACAGGCACAGGAAAGGCTGGTAGACTGTCCGTTCTTGGCATGTTCTTCCCCTCGTGAGTCCATGACTGTGCACAGAGATATGTTAACTATTAAATGTGTCCGTTAACTTCGCCGCTGCGGGCGAGACCATCCAGTTAGCATATACACTATCATTTGCATATCTCGGAAACCCAGTGTTAGTGCCATCGGCTCTCGGGAGTGGTACAGGACTCTCTCCAGGCCAGCTCGGGTCTGACATGCCTAAAAATGAAAACACATCGTTTGTTCTGCACTGAAGGACCCACGTGTCAGGTGCAGACAGTGAGGCCTTGGCAAAACTCCCTTTGTTGTTCAAGCGAAATTTGTGCTTTCAAGTGCTAATTACACTCATGGCTTTACACTCTTGGTTTCCAAAACATTGTCCTACTGGGGCAAAAATCATGTGCTCTAGTAAAATGGAATTTAGCAGACACTAACAATTTTGACCTTTCTGGGCTTCACTCTCAAATCTGCTCTGTTTGCTAAATGCTTAACTATCTTCCTCTGGAAGTGTGAGGCACAAGCACAAGGCTGCATGCCAAGGCTTGCTGTGGCAGGAACATCCTAGAAAATGACCCTACTTTTCTGTCCATTGGCCGGCACGCTGAGGAGCTTCCCCGTGTGAGCACACAGCGCCCACAGCCTCATCAGCACACCCCAGCCCCAACGTTAGTGGGGACAGTGAGCTGGGGGCAACGGAAGGAGCCTCCTGGCTCTAATGATGCCTGGGTCTCAAGTGCTCAGTGATGAAGTGAGGAAGCAGAAAAATTTTCAAGTACGTAATCCAAGACAAAAGAAGGAGTTTTGGCAAGAACCATATTTACTGTCCATTGCAAGGCCACAGCACCACAGACTACGTTCTTTCAAAAAGCATCGGCTCCAGCCTTTAGCACTGGCTTTATAAGTGACAACCATGGGGAAGGATGTGAAAACAGCATGTCCATGTGTCCGGCAGAGCCACCCCGGTGACCTCTGTGAGGTGCCCCCATCTGCATCTCAGTCCACACAGGGTGCCACCCTCCCTTCTGATTTAAATCCCCCCATCAGGTAAATTTATCCAAATAACTAAAACAGAAGTACTGTGACTTGTACCACCCCTGAAATGACTTATTCATCGTTTCTGCAACGTCCCCTGAGAATTCGGCCCTGATGGTTTCTGTCGTATTTTTTTTGTCGCTGGGCAGTGTCGTAATGACGCTTATTTTCACATCCTTTTAGAAAGACATAGAGAAAAGGCCCACATGTAAACTGGATGCAAAGTCAGACATTTACAAAGAAAAAGGTTCAGCGTAGACTTTGGTTTTTTGTTCAGGTCAGAAACACTTTTTAGAAAGCATTACAGACAGTGAGGACAGTGCAGAGGGCAGCGCTGCTAGAACCGAGTAAATGCATGGGAGATTCTACCATAGAGTTTGTTTTCAATCCATGTGGAGGGGAGGGCACGAGGGAGGGG
Source organism: Dinomys branickii (assembly GCA_004027595.1). Lineage (NCBI taxonomy): Eukaryota > Metazoa > Chordata > Mammalia > Rodentia > Dinomyidae > Dinomys > Dinomys branickii. The sequence goes on along the minus strand of PVLD010007124.1, from coordinate 36,746 downwards.
GGCACTGCTGCAGTCCACCAGCGGCATCTCCTCCTCTGAGAGGCCATCGTCGTATAGCAGCGAGTCTGACGGGGTGGATGCTGCGAGGTCCAGGTAGTCCTGGAAGACAGGGATGCCCAGTCACCCCCAGCCCGTGACGCCCCTGGACAAGGGTTCTGGCTGCATCCCCACCTTGCAAGACTGGCAGAGCCCCTCTCCATGGTGACTCTTGCTTTGTCAGCACCTGAGTGTCATCTGTTTTCTCTGTTCCCCCCTGCCAGTCTCCAGGGCCTCTGGGACAGCCTGGGATGCCTCTCACAGCAGAGTGCTTGAGATTGCTCATGTCAGACACTCTGGCCTGGTAGAGCGCATTTGCCATACATCACACGTGGAAGCGACCTATGTCAAGCAGAAAACACAGCCTCCCCCTAAGCCCCTCCCCCTGGAGCTCATATCAGGGTTCTGAAATGTGAAACACCCCAGTGATACTGGCTGTGCCCAGGACACTGCCACAGGTGCCAGCTCCCAGCATGACTTCCACATGTGTGTATGTGTGTGTGTATATGTGCAAAGGGCTGGTGCAGTCCATGCTGCTCCTTGGCACTGTCCCTGGAGTTGGCTCTTGGGAGTCAGGACAGCCCAACTCACAGGACTCGAGGTTCCACTTCAGTGCTGACCATGCTGTGATGCCCCCTGCAGTGGCCTCGCCAAGTACCCTGCATCCTGAGTTTGTAAAGGATGCCTCTGGTAAATGTACCGATGAGAACCAAGACTTCTGCGTGAGGGTGTGAGGGCCTGGCTGGTTCACCACATCCCTGACATCCAGTACTAAATAGTTACTCCAAGAACACCAGTCCAAGGTGAATTAATGTGCTCACTCTCTCAGTCATAAAGGGAGGTGTGCAGGCTGGCTGATGCCCCCAGACAATCTTTGCTTGGCTCACACTGGGCTTTTGGAAGTTTATGAATGAGATAACAGTAAGAACTGGGAGACCTGACACAGGCCTCTTGAAATCGGGGAGACCTGGCACCTGGAGCTCCTATCTCTGGCCACATATGGTGACAGCCTGGGGCCTGTGAAGAGGTTCGAGCCATAGCCCCACCACCTCCTTATCCCTGTTGCCCTTGTGGGCACCACTGGCTGTTTCAACCCTGTGAGAGCTCTTCTAGGGTCAAGAGAGGAGCTGTGGTTTCTCTGTGACTTGAGAAGCAGCCTGGGTCTGGTCTGAGGAGCAAGTCCTCCCTCACCCCAATGCCTGCCCTGGGGATGGTACACCCTCTCCTTGCCTCGAGCTGCCCTTCACTCCAGCCCAGGAACTGCAGCCCGTGGGAGAGGCTGGGACTCACTCTGCTCTTGACCATCATCTTCTCCAGGTCTTTGCTGATGTCAGCAAACAAGGGCCTCTTATCTGGCTCCTGCTTCCAGCACTGCAGCATGAGCCGGTACCTGAGGGGGTGGGAGGGTGGTGAGGATCTACAGGGCCTGTGGACCCACAGCTTTGCTGCCTCACAGGTGTCTCCCAGCTTGCAGGAAAATGGGGTTTGGCCTCATTCCAGACCCAGGGGCTCCCCTTCCCTTGAGGTTTACTTTTCCTTTCCTCATAGAACACCATACACAGTGGGTCTGGTATTGCTCCAGGTCTGGTGACTGAGCAGGGGATGAGCTGAGCTTTCAGGTATGGGTGGCTCATTACACCTCCAACTCACATGTTCCTAAACTCTGAAGGAGCTCAGGCCTGACCAATGGGCAGTGACACAAAACATACTGAGGTGTTGTGGTGCTGGCTGAGTACCGTATCCCAAGCAGGGAACAGATTGTGGCACAAGTTTCTGCCTCTGGACAGCCCCTCCTTGTCTGTTTTCACCCTGCTTCCTGTAACCATCTGGCACTAATGTGGAACCATCTGGGATCATCTAGAACCTTCTGGAACTATCTTGAGCCTTTGGGAACCATATGGAACCATCTGGTTGAACTACCTGGGGAAAGCAGGATGGCTCTGGTGCTCTCAGGCTGGGCGCTCTCCAGCACCTTCCTATGTGTTCTATGGGGTCCTGGGCTCACTGCCTGCTGCTCACTCACCTGCTGCTGCCCCAGTGTCTACCCCTATGTAATGGGGCTCTCGTCTCTGTTACTCTGCCCTCCCCAGGGCTGACTGGGTAGGAAGTGGGTGGCTGTGTCCCCTCCATGGGAGGCCCAGTGTGTGGGACAGAGCACAGCTGATCAAGCAAACTGGCTCACATCTCCTCGCTGCAGTTGTCTGGCCTGTCCATGCGGTGGCCCGTCTTTAGGAGGTTGAAGAGTCGCTCAGGAGGAATCCCAGGATACGGATTGCCCCCCAGGGTCACAATCTCCCATAGCAGGACTCCGAAGGACCACCTGCAATGAGCAAGGGGACAATAAGTGTCATTACCTGCCAGAGTCCAGGTGTCCACCCTACTGCTGACAGGCCTGCCAGCCCCCAGTGCCAGGAATGACCACACTGGATATCAGCTGGACCTTGATGGCCCTCCTGACCTCTCATCCCCCACCCTCATGGCCAGCACTGCCCTGGCCAAGCTAAGCAGAGGGCACTGTACCCTCCACCACCACATCTGGACACCATAGCCACACTTACACGTCACTCTGTGTGGTATAAATGTGGTCGAAGAGGGACTCAATCGCCATCCACTTGACAGGAATCCGGCCCTATAGGGGACACTCATGTGACTATGCAGGCCCAGCTCTGGGAGTCCTGGGTCCAGGCCAGCCACAAGGCCCGGAGCCCCAGCCCCAGCTGCAGCTGCAGCTGCAGCTGCAGAGAGCTGCTGAGATGCTGGTGGGTGCTGGTAGCTGCCTACTGCCACACAGGGTGAGTGGGCGTAGGTCATACCCTGGGGGATGCAGGTGTGCAGGCCACATCCCCCTCCTCTACAAAGCCTCAGGAGCACTGACTTAATGCCACAGCATTTACTGATGGCAGTTCACCTTTTCTGAGAGCATTCTCTGAGACCCTGTGTTCGCATCTACTCCTTCAGGGGGGTTGCTGTCTGTGGGGCTGCAGCCCCGTCCCTGTTCTGTGTCACAGGAAGGTGCCAGCACATCCCCTGGGATGTCAGATGTGTCCCTCCCCGCCTTCAGTGGTTCTGAGGTCTCTGTTGCCATGGAAACCCTAGAAAAAGCAAACAGGGCCCTTAAAACCAGCAGCAGTGGCTCCTGCTCCTCACAGCTGAGCTGAGCCAAGAAGCTGCATCCAGTGCTGTTCCTCCTCTGTGGGTCAGCTCATGACCCCTGGTCACAAACTCACCCCACCCAGACCAGCGCCAGGCTTTGGGAGCATGGTGGAGATAGTGACGAAACTAAGAGGTCAAGGTGGTTGCCCTGGGGAAGCACAACGTTAGCACTCCCAAATCCCTAAACTATGGCCCCACAGCAAGGAGCCACAGCCTCTCCCAAGGTCTGAAGTAGCCTTGTAAAGCAACAAGTGATGACAAGCAAAGCATCCCCCTGAAGGCCTCAGGAAGAAAAGTGGGATGCAGAAGAGCATCAGTGCAAGAAGAGCAGGAACAGGGTCTCCGCAGACTCAGGGTGGCGACAGAACAGGGTTGGCAACTTGAATGAGCTCAGTACCCGGAGAGCTGCTGTATCTGTTCGCAGGACCTGAGGGCACCAACCCTGCCACGCCCGCCTCTGCGCATGAACTCTGTACAGTGTACCTTGCTCCTTTTCACATAGGAGTCTTCCTCGTACACATCTCGGGACAGCCCGAAGTCTGAGATCTTCATCTTCCGACCCTCGGCCACCAGGATGTTCCTGGCTGCCAGGTCCCGGTGCACAAGCTGTGAGGAAGGACAGCAGGGCCCTCAGGTGGCTGGTGGGTGGGCTTGGCAGGGCTGGGGTGAGATGAGGAGGGCTGGGGAGCATAGCCGACACCTACCTTCATCTCAGCCAGGTACTGCATACCTCTGGAGATCTGCCATGCGAAGGAGATCAGGTCACCCATGGTCAGCGCCCGCTCGTCCGGGTGGTCCAGGGCACCAGAGTTGCGGCTGCCTCCACTGCCCACATAGCCGGGCCCCACTTTGCGGCTGTCCCGGAGGAAACCCCGCAGGGACCCATACTTGGCATACTCAACGATGAGGAGGAGCGGCCCTGGGGGCAGAACAGCGGGCATGAGGCCACATGCAGCATGTATAGCAGTATTCACCTACTGGGCACAGAACCCTGGCACAGCTCTGCTAGGGTGGCTCTGAGGAATGCAAGACCCAGAATCCCCACATCCAGCCCTACAGGCACCAGCTCCCTCCAGGGAACAATGGTCACCAGAAGCTCCGAACCTTCCTGTGTCCTTATCCACTACTGTAGGGCTTTGAGGGCCAGTGGGAGTGGGAAGCCCTGGGAAAGCTGAGTGGTCCTGGTGCCAGCAAGGTGCTTGCTGCCCTGTCCCTACGCACATGCATACGCACAGGTGCATACATACAAATGCTGAAAAGGCCTGGACAGCACTGAGGGTTGGAAACCAAACCATACAAGGCGGTCTCCTCATTCTTGGCTGAGAAATGGGGACAGTGTGCTGCCGTGTGGGTCTGAGTCAGGCCACTTTGAGGCCACACACACCCAGGACCTCCAAGTCCTTGGAGCTCAGCCAACAGATGGGGACCCAGGAACACCACAAGCACGAAACCTAGAGTTGAAAGGGGTGGAGCCATCGGCCTGCTCACCATCCTGGCTGCAGGCCCCATACAGTCTGATAATGTGCGGGTGGTTGACCTGCTTCAGGAGGTTGAACTCAGACATCAGGTCACGCAGCTCGCTCTGGGATGCGTTCTCTGGAAGACAGTTGGACAGTGGGCTGCACCCCAGCTCCTGCCACTGTGCTGGGATGGCACAGCATCTCACTCAGCGCACAGGGACCAGGATCTCCTGAGGGCCTCACAGTACCCTGCAGGGCTGAGGCCAATGGTGCAGGAGGGGACTGGGCACACACCCAAAGCACCCTTCTGTGTAGCCCCCACCTTGCCCCATGACAAGGGCTGTGTGCCACATGCCAGCTGCCACTGTCTTGCATCTACAAGGCTAGAACCTGGCCACAGGGGAGGCCAATGCTCCCATGGTTACTGGAAGGTGTAAAGGCTGAGGGGCTTCCTGGTAGGAGCTGCTCATAGGACCCCACAGGACAGGGGCAGAACTGTCACATGCAGATACAGCACTCACAGCCCCAGATGCATGTTCTACCGCCTCTGCAGGGGTGCGGCTGCCCTGCACTCAACCCTGTGGCTCCGTGTACCTTTTAGCATCTTCACAGCCACTGTGGTGTAGCCAGCTCTGCCCTTCAAGCGGAAGGCTGTGGCCTCCACCACTTTCCCAAACTCGCCCTCTCCCAGGGTCTTCCCGAGAACCAGGTCCTTGCGAGGGAACTCCCACTTTGGGTCCTCCTGTGTGTGTTGAGGGGGTGGGTAGAGAGAGGTGAGGAGGGCGGAGGCACAGCCACCGAGGAGCCCAGGGACAAGGCCTGAGTGAGGAGAGGCTGCCTGGGCTGAGGACCCTCACCTGGATCTTGACAGTGTCCACAGAGACCTGGTTCTCCATGGAATCCAGTGAGGGCTGGCGGGCCCCTGCTGAGGAGTAGCTGACCGGAAAGGCCTGGGCTGGCCGGCAGAAGGTCATCTCTGCAGATGCGATAGGTGGCTTGTGTGCATGTTTGTGGTAGCGGTGGACACAGAAGGTGGACAGCAGCACCGAGACGATGAAGGAGAAGAGCACAGCTGCTGCAATCACTGTGCGGCACAGGTCATCACACAGTGGGCCTGCGTGGGTGGACAAGCCTTAGCAGTGAGGCCCTGTGAGCCCGAGGCAACCACCGGTGGACCTGCACCGCCAGACTACCTCCTCCTGACCACCACGGGGACAGAGAGTGGGCAGCCCGCCCAGGTTGCACAGCTGGCGCAGCACCCTCTGCACCAGCCCCCCAGGGCCCTAGGGAGTTGGATGCCCATCCCTGAGGCCCCTGGAATTTCCTTCACCAAGGGCAGGAGGAGAGGACAGAGGCAGAGCCTTGGACCAGGGCCCTGTCACAAGTCAGGCACTGTGAATGTCCCCGGGTGCGGCAGGAAGCATCCCTGGTACTCTCACTGCGGCCTGTGCCTCCCATATCAGATGACAGGGACCTGAAGGTGACAGCTGGACAGGGACAGGGGATGGGGCCCAGGAAGGGACAGGTGTCAGAAGAAGAGCTCTGCACTACCCTAGAAAGAACATGGGGCAGCAGACTTTGCAGAGGCCCCCGTGCCTCTCCTGGGCTGCACCCGTGGGGAAGCTGAGGCTTAGCAAGGTACAGGCTTGGAACCGGCACTACTCCTGCTCCTAGCAGCTGCACTCTCACCCGGGCTGTCCTCAGGCTCACAGAAGCATTTTCTTTCCTCTGGGAAGCAGCTGCAGGTGCCATAGCCAGCTTTGATCCCTCGGCGCTCCCCTGGCTCATGTCCCCCAACGATGCTGCCCCCTGAGGACAGATGTGATGATCACCCAGGGTGGCTAAAGCCTGGAGTCCAAGGACGCAAGGGCTCCTCCCACCCTATGACCAGGTTTGTAGGCTGAGTAAGGAGCTGCTTGCCTGGGCAGGGGGTTCTCCTTCAAAGCCCCTCAGGCCAACTCCCTGGCTGTGGAGGAGGAACCCAGATTCCCACAGTCCCTGTAGTTCCCAGAAAGCACCCTGGGTGTTTCAGGAGCAGAGCAGGGCTGGGGTGGCCCACAGGGAGCAGGAGAATGTAGGGATGCAAGTGAGGCTAGGCACCAGGACCTCCATGTTGGGACAGAACCCTTGTCCAGCTGAAAGGTGGGAGGGACCAGGCCTGGCCTTACAACTGTGACAACTAGTCCTGTGGTCATGCCAAGGATGGAACCCAGGGCTGCACAGGGGCCCAGCCTGCTCCCTACATATGGACTTGACCACTGTCCCCTTCCAGCCCCACCGTCAGCTTACGCAGGCAGTCTTGGGGGCAGATATGGGGGTCCTGGTTCTCCACGATGTCACAGTGGCCATCGGGGCAGGTCTTGGTGCTGGGGGAGCAGGTGGAGAAGTTTCTGGAGATCCCTGCAGTGTGACACAGCTGTCACCACATGGATGCTGCCACTTAAGACACCCCATGGCCTCCCGGGCCCAGCATGTCCCTCTAGAAAGGGAAACTGAGCCCCAGGAATAAAAACGTCATATATCCCTAACCACTGTGGAAGGCCATGGTGACAGGCAGCTCACCGCAGTGGGGATGACGGTGGGAGCCACTGTCTCACACATTTATCCTTGACCCTGACGTACCCTATGGGCAGTGCATCAACCTGGGCAACTTTGGTCCCAATAGCTGAGCCTCCCTGGTGCCATGGGCACCCAAGGATTGGCAGGCTGGAGTCAGGCAGGCAGGGCATGAGGCCCATGTTTGGATCCACCCGCCCCAGCAGCACCCTGCCCATGGCTTGGCCCACCTTTGCCATCACCCTGCCGCCACTCGCACCGGCCGGACAGGGCACCCAGGCCACCGCACTCCTCGCACTCAGAGCGCCTCTTGCTGACTGCACAGGAAAGGGGGCAGCCCGCTGCCTCGACCACATCTGAGGGGCAGATAAGCAAGGGTCACAGGGGCCATGCTGTTCCCAGGTTGAGCCTGGTAATCCAGAGTAGTGTGGTGGGATGGGGGGCACCTGGGTCACAAGTGGGGGTGACTCCTTGGAGAAGGAAAGACAGGGATGGGTTGAGGGTAGCTGGCTTGGTGGCACACCACACACCAGGGGCACCTTGCTCAGTTAAAGATGGACACGTGCTCTGCAAATGTCAGCCCCTAATGAAGATAGGACACACTGAACTTTTGACTTCTGAGAAACCTCACTGTGAGCCTCCTTGGACTGAGTGTCCCTCACATACAGAGTGGGACAGAAGCTCTGTATTTTGGTCTTGGGATGTCATGTGTGCATCCCAAGGCATTCTGGGCAGGACCAAGGCCAAGTAGGAAGTCTTCTCTGGCTCACAGCACATCTGTCATGGAGGTGCGAGCCTACCTAACTCCCCCTGGGGCCCGACACAAAGCTGAATGTGGGACTTTCCACCTGTATACCAGGTCAGCCACTGAAAACACCATGATTGTGAAGCATCAGCCCACTCCAATCAACTGCATACTGGTAATGCAGAACTCAAGTTTAACCTGGGTCCTGTGTCTCATCCAGCAGCCACAAGGTGAGTACATGTACAGGACACACTGACCAGGTGACAAAGACATTCACCACACAGCCATACTATCTCCATCAGCTTTCTGCTGGGCTTTTAGGAGGCATTATGATTCAGGCACAGGGAGGATGTTCAGGCTCAGGAAGAAACCGTGGGTGATTCCCCCCAGCCTGGACTCACATGTCCTCTCCACAGTGACCAGCAGTTTGGCCTGGGCCTGGATGTGGGTCTCCAGGTCGGTGGCCACCACTGTGTACTGCAGCTCATCACACTCAGGCCGCTGCAGAGCCTCCGTGTCATTCACGAACAGGGTCCCTGAGGTGTCCTTGGCTGAGCTGAGCACCCCCAGGGCGCTGCAGTTGGCGCTGAACGGCTGTAGCTTGTACTGGACATGGACACCACTGAGCTCCCGGCAGTGCTCCACACAGACCTTGCCGACCTGGGGGCACAGGGTGCCTCAGCAGTTGTGACTGGCCTCACATTGTTCCCTGTATTACCAGGGAGAGCAGCTCCCTGCTGTCCAGGCTGTAGACCTGCCTGCACCCTAGCCCTGCTCAAGCCACTGAGTCATTGCTACCTCTGCTCCTGGGAGCCAGAGGTGAGGGGAATACCCCACCTGCCAGCAGTGCAATTAAAGCAGCACAGATGCCCAGCCCCCACAAGACCACAGGGCCATGTGGGACTTTGGAGATGGGAGCCATTCCTTCCAGGGATGCTAAGCCCCACATCAGGCAGCTAGACTTTGTACCTCTTGGCCACTTGAGACTAAAGGCTGTAACAGCCAAAGCCAAGAGCTCCAGACAGGGTTGAGGTGGGGCAGGTGCTGCCCATGAGCCAGGGTCAGCCCTGAGGCTGCCCTGCCAGGGCCCAGTGCAGAGCCACACAGCCCTTCCCCAGGAGAGGGGTGAGGAGCCACAGTCCGAGAGGCTAGATGGAGAGCAGAGATCGGGTGGCCCTCCACCCACAGGGTCTGTGCTCCCAGGACCCTCTGCTTGTCACCCAATACCCGACGCTGCTGCCCATGCCCAGCTTTTCAGAGATGGGTCCCTTTTGGCATAGGGATGAGTCCTTCTGGGTTGGCGCAAGGACCAACAGACAGAACTGGCAAATCACTGGGACAAGAGGAGCCAGGCTTGATGTGACGTTCTGCAGAGGATGTGCCACTCCATGAGGAGAAGCCACACACACGGATGGGGACGCTGGGCTGAGAAGCGCACTGCACACTTGGCTGTGGGTGTGGAAGGGGCACTCTTCCCCCTCCTCATCTTTAACAAGTACTCATGGCTTTATCTGGCCACATCTGACTGTTTTCTTTCCAGCACAAATGTATGCATGCTGCAAGCTCTGGCAGACACACCCGCCGAGCAGAAGTGAGGCGTCCATCTTCCCCCAGAGGGCGCCTTTGCTCACCACACACTGCACACTTGCTGACTGAGCAAGGTTTGCTCCTGCAGAGACCCGGCCCCGATACCTTTTTTGCAAACACTTTCCCACCCTACAAATCTACCAAGGGCGTATTTCCCAGTTAGCACACGCAGACTCACCTGGTATTGCTCTTACATTAGTGCAAAATATGGTGTAAAGATGCCGAAGAGGGAGAAGAAAAAAACAAAGGGCTCAAGGAACCCCAAGCTGTGCCTCAGCAAGGTCCCCTGGCCTGCATCCACAGCCCACCTGGGTACTTGGGCATCACCCAGCCAGCCTGCCTGTCACCTGCTTCCCTGCCCTTACCTGGGCATAACGGTGGGCCTGCTTGCTCACAGAGAAGGAATAGGTGTTGGGCAGGCGCAGGCGGATGGGCAGCACTGACACGTTGAAGTGGAGCAGGAGGGTGCCTGAGCCCGGGCCCTGGAAGGTGGAGTCATTGACCAGCACATCCAGCTGCAGGGTTCGGCTCTCTGAGATGGGCAGGCTCTGGTTGAGAACCAGCTCTGCAGGTGGGAACATGATGGTGACAGCCAGGCCTGGACCACAGCTCAGCACCTATTCGCAGACACAGCTGCACGCACATGTGCACACATACCCTTTCACACGCACAGCCCAGACAGATGACCCCCCTTACTGAAGTCGTGTGCAGTGGCCCGCACGGTGCTGCCGTCCTCGGCCGCCACACGGGTCTCATTGGGCAGGTGCTCCAGGCGGAAATGCTGCTGGGCCCAGAGATCCCCGGGGAGCAAGGTGCCGGTGTAGCGCCGGGCTAGCTCTGCCGAGGCAGGTACCACATCAGCGTCGAACACTCGCAGTGTGGCCACTACCGTGCCCTGTGGAGGATGGAAGGGCTGTCAGGGATCCAGGATCCAGGCCAACCCCAACCCTGACAACAGCAGTGGTCCCAACTGGCTGCTCTGGGCCACTGTTCCCCCCAAAAGTAGGCAAGTAGGCTCTCTGCCCACAAGCCATCACAAGACACCCCCCCCATCCCACCCACCAGAACTCAAGTCCACAAAGTCCTTGTCCCTTTCCAGCCCACTAGGGCCTGGCCTATCAGATACCTCGCCCACAGCCCACGATGAGACCACGCCTAGGAAGGCCCCGCCCCCTCTCTGCAAATTCCTGCAGGCACAGAGGTTCTGCTCACTGTCAAGAGGCGAGAACCTCCACGTTCCTGGGGAGTGCCTTTCCGCCTCTGGAGCTGGCGCTCCTTCCCCAGGCCCGCGGGGTGGAGCAGGCAGGCAACAGCTAAGGGCCCGGCGCACTCGCACCTCCTTGCGCCGGAAGGTCACCTCCGCGCTGGCCGTGTCTGTGGCCCCAGCGACGCTGGGCGCCGAGTCGTCCTCATCGTACACGGTGACGGGGAAGGGCTCCCGCACCTCATCCTCACGCGTGCCGGACCGCACGGTGCACGTGGCCACCAGATCGAAGCGCTCCCGGCGCTCTCGGTCCAGAGCGCGGCGGGTGCTCACCTCCAGGCTGTCCTGGGCACAGCGGAAGGGACCACTGTCACCATCACCTGGGGGCGGGGACAAGGCGGGTTAACAGCCAGATCGGCATGAGGCTCTCTAAGAGTAAGAGCCCTGCTAATGATGTTTACATTATGGGGGTGGCCTTTGCTCCTCTTGGAAAGCCTGAGAGCTAAAAGCACAGCTCTGCCCTTGCTGGGTGGGAGTGGCAGCTTTCCCTTTTCTGTGGAGACTTCACCGATGCTGTCAGCAGGCTGGTGAGTGTGGGCCTGGTGTAGCGCCCACAGCAATGTGGCCCCATGTCCCCAACTGAGGGGTCTCCATGGCGGTCAGCCTTATTCTCTCCTCTCCCCTGAGGTCACCACCTGTCCTGCACCAGCCTTCCTGAGCCCAGCTTCCAGAGATGCTGGCTATTCCCCGGCTGCTCGGGAGAATCCTTGGGATTCCTCCAACATCCACAGCCAGGTGAGAAATTAAGAAAAGCCCTGGTCCCCTACTTCTCAGGGGCCTGCTGGCTTCCAGGATCACGCAGCCCCACTGTCTGGCTCAGTGGTCTCTTGTAGCCTCTGTCTCCCTGCTTCACCTACAGCTGCAACCCCACACCATGCCCAAGGCTGGAGTCTGGCTGATCCTTTTTCAGGCAAATCAGCATTCCATGGCTCCCATGGCCCTGGGGGTGCAAAGCCCCGAAGGCTGCTCTCAGGCCTGGGGAAGAGCTGCGCCCCAGCCTTAGCCCTGTCACCTGCTCTAGTTCCTGTTTGCCCTGAGGCTCCCACCTTCCCCACCTGGCTGAGTCAGCGTCTGCACTATGCCCACCCCATCCTTTCCCATTCTCTCAGCAGCCACTGGCCCCGGGGAGGGAGGACACCAGCCTGTGACATTCCCAGCCACTGCCTTCACATCAGGACAGCAGGTGGCTGGCACAGCCCGGGAGTGACCAGTTGCTCACCCTGCAGGAGCCTGTAGACCACACTGATGTTGGGGCACAAAAAGTGCACGGGCAGCAGACGGAACTGGTGGAAGGTGCCGGGTGGCCTGTTCTCTCGGATTCGGAAGGAGAGCCCATTCTCTGGGAAGCAGATCTCCCGGGATGAAAGGGAGCTGCAGGCCGGGAAGGAGGCGTTGATGAAGGAGAAGTACACTCGGGCACACCCAGGCCAGTGGCACTCGCCCTTGCGCAGGGGTGGGGATGACAGGAAGACATGGAGGAAGATGGTCAGCAGGGGGAAGCCACCGTCTGTGGGGAGAGAAGAGTCAGGCCGGGCGCAGGCCTCACCTATCTGGGGGTATGGGACACGGGGAACACAGGGGTCAAGGTTCACATCCAGCAGCTCTTGCTTCTACCTCCCAGCTCCATGCAGGGCCCTTAGGGTATACCACCTAGCCCTCCATGCCCACCTGCTGTCACGGGCACTGGCCTCACGATGTCTCCCCCTTCTATGGTGGCAGCTGCCTGGGGTGGGCTCCTGTGCATAGCCCACTGTCCTAGGGCTTTGTTTGGGACCCACCAAGGACATCCCTGGCCACTGGAGGGCATTTCCATGGTACTCCCACCATGGCAGCACATGGCAGGAAAGCCAGGGTCCAGCAAGATGGGGCTCTCTGGGGTGCTGGCTGCTTCCCTATCTGCTCACTCCACTCCTCCCTAGCCTGCCCTGCTCGGTCTACCCCCAGCTGTCAATCATTCCTTACACAAACCCCAGACTCCTTCCCTAATGGGGCCCAGCAGGGTCTAGACACAGCTGGTTTGGGCCTCCCAGGAAATGCTCAGGAAGAGCCTGGCCATAAGCAGACATATCTAGAACTCAGGCCACCTCCTCTAAGACCTGGCCAGCTGCTTATCCCAGGCCTCTCCCTGCCCAGTGACCTCCACCTGGACCAGGGCTGGGGCCGATATGAGCTGGAGGCACCTGATCTACCCTTCCCCAGGCTGGGTTCCATGAGGCTGAGACTGAGGCTCTGGCCAGGTCTCTCAGACTGCCTTCCTTCCGGGACCCCTCAGCCAGGTCAAGTGTCTGGGGGTGGGGGGACTGCTGCTGCTCCAGTGAGCTCTGAACACTGGCTAAATCAAGCCCTGAGACTTTTACAACCTCCTGCACCCCTTACAACCTCCAAACCCTCGCTACTTCCTGGTACCCAGGTTCTGCTGTAGCGAGCACCCAGACCATTGAATAGGTCCCCAAATCCAGTAATCTCAGGAGGCCCAAGGGCCACCCAGGCCCTTCAAGACTCCTTCACCACTTGACTTGGGCACCAGTATCCCCTTTGCCCCCTCCCTCTACCCTGCCCAACAGGAGCCTGGGGGCCTTGCAGCCTCTGCCCAAGCTGGATGGGTGGGAGCAGTGCTGGCCCTCCTTACTTCGCAGGCTGAGCTGCTCCCAGGAGCTGAGGTCCAGGCTGCGGTTGAGGTAGAGAAGGCCAGTGTCCTCTACGCGGATCCAGTCATTTTTGTGCAGTGGTTTATGGTAGACACCATAGAGGTGCTGGCCCAGGTGGAAGCTGGGCACTTCCCCGGGTGCATCTCGCATGGCGTGCACGTAGAGTAGTGGTGTGCCAGCTGGCTGGTCCAAGTAAAGCCGCTCCCAGTAGGCATCCCTTGGGAAGTAGAGGCCCAGAGCGGCTGCAGAAGGGAGGAACCAAGAGAAGAAGGCAGGGACAAGAAAGCCATCAACCTAAGTTTCTGGTCTTAACAGGATTGTGCACCTCTGGTCCAAAGAACAGAAACACAGGAGCATGTACACAGTGGCTGCAAATGCTTTTCATTACAACAGAAAGGAGGAGGAGAAGGCCCAGATAAGACATACAGCAGAATCACCACCAGCCACCTTAGTTTCCTGAGCACCTAAACTCCAGAGTTCATGCTGACTTCTGAACATAATACTACAGTTGGCAAGGGCCTGAGACACCGCCAGACAAGCAGGACAGGCGATGGTGACCAGCAACGAAGGCCGCCCTGGATAAGAGACTGACTGACCTTTACCCAAGCCCGCTGCTGCCTGGGACCTAGGAGTTCCACATCGTTCAGTGGAAACACACCTAAGGCGAGACCTTGATCATACAGGAAGGATTATTTACAGCGGCCTCTATACTCTCTGGCCGTCAGGTTGCAGCGTGGAAACCCACACAGTGACAAAGGACGTGCTCCTGCAACATGAGGCCATGGTACAGGTCCCACAGACACCATACACAGCGAAGTCATGGCAGGCAGGAGGCTATGCACCACAGCTTCCAGAGTGAACTGGTGGGCAATCAGACAGCTGCCAAGGGGTCGTGAAACCTGGAAACAGCAGGAAAGTGTCCCGAGGATGCCAGTGTCCTGTCCCCACAGGCAGGTCCTGTGCAGTAACTACACATTGACATGGCACAGCTGAGACTCAGGTCTCCACTTACAAAAGTTCTACCTAAAAGACTGGAAAACCGGTATTAGGCTGAGGGTGGATGTGGGCCCAAGAAACCGGGATGCTGGCCATGCCAAGCTTGGGCCCTCATGGAGCTCACCACCTGTGCTGCAGCTGTGCACACCCGGGCTTTAAAACTAAAAAGCATTCTCAAGTGCGTGTGTGAGCCCTGTGCACTGCTGGAGGGCGGATGCAAAGCGGTGAACCTGCATAGAAGATGGTGTGGCTCCTCAAAATGTCACACACAGACTTGCCATGACCCAGCTGTCACCACCCCAGCCCTGAGTCCAGAGCCAGATTTTGAAGCTGTATAAAGGGGGCCTTGCACATGCTTTCACAGCAGCACTGCTCACCACAGCCAGTCTGTCACAGCAGAGTACTAGTGAGCCCTCCGAAGAAAAAGTTCTGCTAAGTGACACAGCCAGTCTCAAAGGGACTATAACCCTGCACCTCACTTCTATGAGGTATTGGAAATAGTTACATCTAAAGACAGAGTTGGACGGTGGTGGACAGGGTGTAGGGGTGGAGCTGGAGAATCATCTCATGGGCAGAGGTTTAACTGGGTGGGTGGGAAAGTTCTGTGGGTGGACAGTGGTGATGGCTGCACAATGCCCACCTTAAATGTTGTTTTATTCTTATCTTTTCTTTTCTTGTTTTGTTTTTTTGAGAAATGGTCTTGCTGTGTAGTCCAGGCTGGGATCAAATTCACAGGGATCCTCCTGCCTCAGCCTCCTAAGTTCTGGCAATACAGGCTTGTGCCCTAGGCTGAGGCAGAACTATGGATGTTTTTGATGGTTTTGAACCTATACAGTCGAAAATGATAAAGAAGGTCCATTTCATGTGGACGTTTGGACAACACATAGCAAGATATTTTTAAAAGATGGGTAAGGAGGCAAAAACCACTTACAACCCATTTTTAAAACTTCAAATAATTCTGTAATGCACAAAAAGCACCGACATACAAAGCAGTGACCTGAACCCCATGCTTAAGGCCAAGTGACTGATTCTTCTGCTCTCCTGGGTGGCCTACCTCGGGCACCTGCAGAGGGTGCAGTCCCTATGGTTAGGACAAAGTCCAGGGCCAAGTGGGCCCAGCAGGTAGAGGACAGGTCTCCAGTGGGAACCAGAAGGCACTGCACATCCTGGACCATTCCCCAGGATGGGTGCAAAGACAGCTCAGAGATTGAGCAGGGCCCTTGGCGACTGAGCGAGGCCCTGTTTCCAAATGAAAAATAAAAAGGGCTGGGAGGTGGCTGCGTGTGAAGGCCCTGGGTTTGATCCTAGAAAGAAAGAAAAAGGCCAGCTTGGAAGGGAGCCTGCCTGTTCTGGTCATGCCTGGCCCAGGGTGGGGGAAGCGTTGGGCCAGACGCCACTGTAATTCTGCTCAGCCCATGAGGGCAGTGTGGGACCTGGGGAGCCAGGCTGAGCCCTGTCACCTGGGGTGCACCCAGGGCCACAGTGAGGGGCAGCTGAGGGAACCTGAGAAGCCACATGGTGGAGAGAGAAGGTCCCATTCAGCCTCACTAGGGATCCCCTCAGGAGCTACCTCCCTCCCACTGACCCGGGGTCAGAGCCTCCATGATGGCCCCCAGCCGACCTCTGTCAGTCTGGCCACTGGAAGGGTGTTCTGTCCCATCCTTGCTCTTGGAAGCTGCCCAGTGTACCCTGCCCTTTTCCTGGAGATCCCACCATGGCTCTGAGATGTCTCATGCCTTCAGGGTTGGGGCTGGAGCAGGCGGCTCACACGGCCCCACGTGGGCAGGATGGGGGTCTCCTGCCTGGAGGGACCTTGGGGCTGGAGACAATGTGACCAGAGTCTGGATGCACTTAAGATGCCTTCCAGGAGGCCCACAGCAGGCACCCTCCTCCTGTAATGCTGACCCTCGTTGGAAACAGGGCTGGAGACAGGTGGGCACAGGCAATGCTGGTGCATGCTGAGCTGCCCACACGGTTCACACTGGGCTGGATGCTCTGCTGCATGTCTGGCGATCCCACCCACCATCAAAGCAGTCGTAGCAAGGGAACAGAATGAGCCACTAGCAAGTGACACCACAGGGCAGGTGGACCCCGCAGAGTACTTGCCTACTCTGAGCTTTAGTTTCTCTGAGGTGCTCTGAGGACAGGAACAGCAGCCAGGTCCTCGCCTCTGTGTACTAGACATGGTCCTTCATTACCCATTCCCCAAGCCCCATACCCCAGGCTGCCCTGTGTGTACACAGGCAGGGCAGCTGCTGTGTTCCCAGGGTATCTCACACTGCAGCCCCTGCGGCCCCATTGAGCCCACCCTCCCACAACTGCACCCTCCCAGACAGGTCTGCACCTTGAGGCCCTGCAGATCGGGTGCCTGAAAAGCCCAGAGGACTCCATTCTGCCTGCCAACTGCACCCCTGGTATTGTCTACAGGCAGCTCCAGCCCTCACTGCTCAGACTACGCCTGTGGATCACCAAGCCAAGCTCAACTGGAGGGACCTGGGACTCATTACAGGTGGTATGTGGAACAAATCCACATGGGGTGCAGGACACAGACAGAAAGGGACGCGGAGGTCCCACAACCTGAGATCCCCCCACTGCCTAGCTCTCCTTGCCCTAGCCTGGAGAGATGTCTCTGTACTTCACATTGCCCGGGTGTGGGTTTACTGGCATCTGGATTCAGAAAGAACCAGTCTTGGGATCCTTTTCTTGATGCACTTGCATGCCTTGCCCCATACCCTGCCATGTGTGCTTGTGCATACACACAAGCCTTGCCAAGTACCCTCTGCTCAGGTGTGCTTGTGCATGGCCCCAGGCCAGACTCTGAGATCACTTTCTACAGACAGCATCACACTGGCCTTGCGTTTCTGGTAGCCAGTGGGGTGCGGTGTGGACACATGAAGGGGTACAGATGTGGGGAGCCAGGGGCATGGGTGTGGGGACCATGGGGCACAGATATGGGGACACCAGGGGAACAGATGTGGGGACACCCAGCATACCCTGCTGCAGCCATGTGCCCAAAGCATGCTGTGATGGTTAACGCTAGCTGTCTAAGATTGGCCTGGGAGCCACCCCTATGATTAGTAAAGCCATTTCTGGGTGTGTCTGGTGTGTCATGTTGGTGCGGACTTGGGGTCTGGCCCTTGCTTCCTCTCTAGTGCTGTCCGCTGCTCTGATTCCCTGACAGCATGAGCTAAAAAGCTTTGCCCTACCACACCCTTCCGCCATGATGCTGGAGCCGGCTGACCATGGACTGAAACCTCCGAAAGTGAGCCAAACTATACCTCTTCTCCTTTAAGTTGTGATGTTGGGTTTTGTGTCCCAGCAGCAGGAGAGTGACCCCCTCATACACTGTCCTTTGGTGCCTGTGTGACCCCTGCCTAAACCCAGCCATCAATTGACTATGATCTCCAGACAGGGTCTACTGTGTCAGCTGCAGTCCTGGCTGCCCAAGCCCCAAGCTTCCCAGTGAGCTCAGACCCAGGGATGGCGCCCCTTCCCTGTGCCCTGTTTGGGCTCTTCCACACTCATGGCTGCTGTTACCTGGGCCCAGGAGCCCCTGGGACATTCTCCTTTCTGTGACCATGTGGGTCTGCTCACGTCATGCGTGTTCTCCCACACGTAGAGCACCACATGCTACCTCTCACCTTGTGCTTGGGCATGGCACATGCATGCGCCCCACATCCTTACAGTCCCCTCACCTCCTGCACACTAACCACCCACAAGAGTGCTGCCCACTGTTGCCTACCGGCTCACACATCCTCCCACAGGCTCAGCATGCACCTGCTGTGAGCCCTCACTGGGCACTGGGTTCTGCTGCATTCCCAGCCTGGATGCTAGGTCACTCACAAGACCCCACACCCAGCCTCTGGCCAGGGAGACCTAGGACACCTCAGGCGGGCCTCTGGCCAGCCCCTGGAACAGGCACCCGTGGAGTGAGGGGTGGCCCCTATCCCTGACAGGCCCCAGCAATGGGGGTGCAGGAGTGGACATGGTCAGGATAACATTTACTTTAAAATCAAAAGGAGGAAAGAAATATGAGGAGTGTAACAGGACAGAGTAGCCCAAGTTATATTTGTCTTATACCAACACAGCAATGAAATGTTTTTATCACAAAAGTTCTCACTGTACTGCCCAGGCTGGCATCGAACTTACAGGCTCAAGTGATTCTCCTGCGTCAGCTTCCCAAGGGCTAAGACTACACGGAGCGTGCAGTCTCAGGGAAGGCAGGGACCGTCTCCAGCTTTTGGAGCAGGCAGCTGAGGCCCAGACCAGACACTTTCCCCACGCCTCCTCACCCACCAGAGCCCTGTGGCAGCCATGGGCACTGCCTTCCAGCTGAAGGCCCTGCCTGGTATATTGGTCTGCTTCCCTTCCTGGACTGCCTATGAGCTGCAGGCTGGGAGGCTGCCTGGCCCACACATGTCCCTCTGTCCCCAGCACCCACCTCCTACCGTCAATCCAGGGTCACAGGTGCACAGCCTCTCGTCCTCTCTGTCTGCCTGAAGCCACCCACTACCAGGCCGGCCCTTGGTCCAGCCCCACCTCCACAGAGGTCTGGCCTCAGTGCCTATCTGATGACCACAGAGGATGAGGCCAGTGCCTGGAAGTCTCCTTGTCCTCGACACCAGTCTCTGGAAGCTCCTCCAGTCCAGGCTTTAAGGGGAGCGAGCCCAGGGACCACGGAGGCTCAGCTGCGGGCATCTATGAAATCCCTAGACAAAACAAGGCAGGCACACCCAGACAGGAGAGCCCAGCTCCAGTTCTCAACGATGCCCTAGGACTCTATGAGTAGTGTCCAACCCCATGCTGCCTGCCGCCTTGCAGTGGGCTGGGGCACTGCCAGGGCCTGGGGCTCGCACTCCCTACTTGTGTCCTCCTCTGCAACCAAGAAGATGGGGCCACCCTCACAGGATGTCGGGAGCCAGACCGAGCCAGTGACACGAGTTCTCACAACAGGGGCTGGCGTCCCCTGACCCCCCATCTTCATCCCTCCCTGCATGGTCCCAGTCATCAATTCTCCCTCCCTGTGACCTCCACCCCAGCCTTTCACCCCCACCACCATCACCCAGCCCTCCGCCTTGATTCCCTCCCTCTGACCTCCCCCATGTCACCCCTACCATCGCCACTGTCCACAACCCCACTGCCTACCCCACAGCAGTCATCTACGTCACCACCTCCTCTGTCGCCTCCACCACCCACATGCCAGGGGCACCAGCTTCCACACACAGGTAGAACCAAGGGGCCATCCTGGCAGGCAGCAAGTGAGGAGGCTCCCTGGACAAGTTCTGGGGTCTCCACGCCACCGTCCCCAGAGCCAGCTCTTGCCCATTGTCTTTGTGCCCATCTTCTGGGGCTTCAGGACTCTCCCAGCATGTCCCCACCATCTGCTGTGGGGTGCAGGGTCTCCAGCAGCCTGGTGTGCAGCTGGATAGAGGGAAGATGGCACTGTGCCTGCCCGCCCAGTGGGCCCTGTGCTGTGCTCTTCCTCCACAGTGCTGTCCCTACCAGCGCCAGGACACAGAGACTGGCACTCGCCTGGTACCCGGGCAGGGTCCTGAAGCTGTGCCAGCGCAGAGCCTCTGTTGAGACCAGGGTGGCAGGGCCCAAGGGGCCAGTACCTGAGGGCATGCTGGGCACAGCCCAGGCCTGCTCCCAGGGACCCCAGGCTGTACTGTGGGTACCATGCCATCCCCCACGCCCACCCCGAGCAGCTGCTGTGCCCCTCAGGGAAGATGGATGCGTGCCCGCGTGTGACTCCCAGCTGCTGCTGACTTCATCTGGGCCGCTGCAACCCTTCCGGGCTGCTGCTTGAGGAAATGGCCAATTAGGTGGCAATTAACTACTTCCCAGGACAGGGCCTAGTGGAGAAGGACCAGCCACCCTTGTGGCCACCAGGGGCGGTGTGCAGGTCGCCAGCCTCTGGGCTCCTGACACTCTCTGGGCCCTGTATCCCCAGCTGATAGCACCATACAGTGACTCAGGGACCACCTCATAACCCCCTGTGGGCCCTCCATTTACCCAGCAGCCACGGCTGACTTCGACATGTCAGTCACCGTGTCCCTGGGGCTAGGGACACCCTGGCCCTCCTCACACGCCTCCAGAAATGACGGTAGTGACGGGGATGAGGCTGGAGGTGGCGCTTATAGGGGTGAGGATGATGATGTTGGTAGTGAGGGGGTCGGGACGGGGGTCACAGGGGTGAAGTGATGAAGATGGGGACAATGGTGACAGGGACGGCACAGGTATGGGAAAGCCAGGGGCCTCCCAGAGAGCAGCTCCAGTGCCCAGCCCTGGAGGGCCCACACACGCAAGCAGACCAATGCTGGGAATGTCACCTACATCGCCATGGTCAGGCGGGGGTGTCGAGGAACTCGGCCTCTGCAGTAAAGAGAAGCCAAGCCCTGCTCCAGGGTCATTCACAGAGGGGACACCAGGCCCATGGCACTGTCCCTTAACAGGACTCCACGGGTGACCACTGAGCCTCCCTCTAGCCTGTTTCCTCATCTGCAGAAGGAGAGCACCACACCTGAAGTGAGGCCATCCCTGAGCTCCTCTGAGCCATGGGTGAGCCATGGGACTCACAGAATAAACCTCTGTGTTCAGGGCCAGAGGCAGGATGTGAAAACACAGGGTCCACTTAGATCCAAGGGAGGCACGGCACAACACCAGGAGCAGAGGCAGGGCAGGTGGCCTGGCCCACGCCCGCTGGGCTGTGTGGTAGGGTGCAGAGCTGGCTTCTCTGTTCCCAGCTGTGAGTGGGGCAGGACCCCTCCCTGGGGCCACTGGGCATGGAGCTCCTGCCCTTGCGGCATTCCCTAACCCCAACGCCTGGCTGAAATCAGATCTGCTTCAGCCTACAAAAATCTCCACCCCTGTACCATCCCAGAGCGCGTATACAGAGGGGAGGCCACTGTGCACACAGTACCATCCTGGGAATGGGATCTGGCCGGCAGTGTGACATCACAGCTGTGATGACTGTGATCGGTTTACACTGGACCTGCTGGTTATTTTTAGCCTGGACAGAGGCTGTGTGCCTCTGGGGCAGGGGTAGGGGCAGCTGGCTCCCAGCACCATTCCCTGCTGAGTTCTCGCAGTAGTGCTGGGGCAGTCCCTACCCAAGGATACTGGGTAGCCCTGTCCTGCCAGAAGGACCCAGAGACCAGGGCACTGAGAGCAAGGCTGCCCATCGGGCAGCTTCTCGGCCAGACTTGGTGTAGCTGGGACTCATCCCTGACAGGACAGGACAGGACAGGACAGGACAGGTCAGGACATCACCCAGGTCAGAAATCGGCAGGGGACCTGAGACTCCTCCCAGAAATACCTGGCCAGTGAGCCCCAGAAGATGCAGAATGGGGAACCCCCACCAACCCCAAGGACTCCAGTGTACTCAGCAAGACCCCAAGTTTAAATAACAAGTATTGATGGGAACATGGATACATTGTAATCTTCATGTCTATTCTGCCAAAACAACACAGGAAAGAGCTAGCACTTTTATAGACCTTAGAGACTTGGACAAGCCAATGTACACAAGTGTTATAGCAACATTGTTTATGGCCAACTGGTGAAAAATGCTAGTATCCTTGAAGACCAACTCATATCCAGTAGCACAGATCCTCTGACAGGAAAATTACTTACTCTTGAAAAAGAGCTCCACCCTGGCACTGCCACAAAGTGGAGGAAAACACTGCACCAGCAGGAACCAGACCATGTCCACTATGTGCTGTGCACCCTGTGCGCCTCATTCAGCTCAACCTCCGGTCCTAGGAACAACCTGCCCCTCTTCTCTAGCACTTTCCCAGTCATTACTACATTTAACAAATTTCACTTTTTTCTTTTTCTCTTTCTGGAACTCAAGGTGAGAATTGTGTGGAATCACAGGTTTAAGAGTTGCTTGTTTCTGCTTTAACAGAAATGGGGATGGAACACAGGCCTTGTACCCACCAGGCAGGCACTCTACCATGGAGCTACATCCCAGCCCTTTTCCACTTTTATCTTGAGACAGGGTCTCACTACTTTGGACTATCTCAAACCTAGGATTCTCCTGCCTCAGCCTGAGGTGGAGGCTGAACACAGTCTAACCTCCCCTATCACCTGCTCTGGGGCCACACCACCCCCAGACATATCCTTGGAGCCCAAGATCTGCAAATCCAACATTAGCCCCCTTGTCCCAGCCAGCAGGTGGCTCCATACCTGTCCAGGGGCTCAGGTGACTTGCCTGAAGTACCTGGGCTGCTGCCCTGCAGAGCCACCCATGCAGCAAGAGCACACACAGTGTTGGCTCAGGGCTGGTCACCTGTTCTCCTCAGGGCCAGGGCTGGTATGAGGCTCCTGAGTGCCACCCAGTGTTACCTGCCACTCCAGCCAGGAAGGCACCATCTCTGGCCAGGAGGGGCTCCAGGGGTAATAGCACCCCTGTTCTCCTGTCCAGCTTCTTCAGGGGCCCTGTGGACAGCTCAGCCTCAGAGGCCCAGGCACTGCAGGTGGCAGAGTGTGAGGAGGGAAGCCTGCGTGTGCGGCCAGTTGTGGGGTCAGGGCTGGGAGGCAGAGGTGAGCCTTGCCTCAACATCTGGCCTGGTGCCTCATTTCCCGCCCCAGGGGCTCAGCGCCCAAGGCAGTGGCACAGAGCTAGGTCCTAGACTCCACACTCTGGGGTCAAAGCATTCCCAGCCCACAGGGCCTGGAAACCCTGCAGACCCTGTCCTCACCTGCTAGGTGCTCCCTGCCCGGCTCCCAGCGTCACTCCCACCCACACCCTGCCTTAGTCTGTCCTATGCTTCCTGTCCAAATCAAACACGTGTCCCACAGAGGTGAGGGGGCATCTGTTGGGGTAAGTACACCCCTCCCTAGTGTTTGTGGTAGATCTAGTCCTTCACACAGAGGAACAACTGGGAACGAGGGAAGGAGGCATGGCGTGGAGGGCGCAGTAGGACTCAGAGGGGCCTGAGGCAGGAGCCAGGCAGGCAGGACCCCTGGTTCCCATACTGCCCACACTGCTGCATGCAGGAGGAAAGGAAGTTGCTGCTTGTCTGCTTTTCCCCTCCTGCGGTTCCACAGTCAGACGCCGGATGCCAGGCAATAGCTGACACAGGGCCAGGTGTCCAGTGCCACACAGGCCCACACCAGACAAGCATGGAGATACCCTCCTGCCATGCTGTGCACACACATGACTGTCTCAACACCCGCTAAAGAGCCATCCACAGAGACCCAGGGGCTCCCACTGGGTGGTGGCCTAGCACCATGTGTTCCTCCAGGCCTGCAGGTGGTCAGCCTTGGGGCCATGTCCCTCCCGAGTTCCTCCCTGGGCCCAGAGTCCACAGCTTGGGGAGCCCTCAGTCTCCTCTCTGTGTGTTGTAAAAATGAGACCAAGGCCCTCCCGAACCTGCCAGGAAGATTAAGGGACCCAGGGCCACTTTCTATGAGCCGGTGCTGACCATGGCTATAGTCATCGTCCCATCTAAGACAGGGGAACCAGTCTGTCACACTGCAGGGGAGAACGCTCCGGGGAGGCGCAGCTTCCGGGTTCCACCCCTGGGCACCCCCCCCTGCTCCATTTCCAACACACACACCGTAATTTTTAATTACTTTTCTCCTCCCTCGACTAAGAGGCCATTAGTGCCCCATTAGGTGAAAGCATCCCGTTTTCTCCCACCATCGAGGAAACAATGATTTACTTAGCCTGCCCTAAAGCAATTCTGCAGAATAAAGGCAATTTAGCAGTGGGGCCCCTAAGCGGTGCCTGGGCCACCCTGTGCTCACAGAGAGCAGGCCCTGCCCAGGGGATGGGGGAGGCGCAAGCAGGATCCTGTGTGTGTGTGTGTGTGTGTGTGTGTGTCCAGCTCCATAATCCCTGGCCCAATCTGAAGAGACCACTTGGGGAGCTGAGTTTAGGCACACGTCACTCTCAGGGCGAGGTCCCCTGTTCCAGGCCATTCGGGTCTAGGGCTATGCCCAAGAATATGAGGGGAGGGCAGGGGTCCCAGGGTGTGGGGGTTGGAGTGAGCAGAGGGGCCTGGCCCTTGGGTGGGGGTTGGGGTAGGCTGGACCACAGACTGGCGTCCACAACCACGAGAACATCCTTCCAAGGAAGGGCGGGCACAAGTCTCGGTGTGGCTGCACGAGTGAGTGTGAGCCGAGGGAGACCCTCCCCTGCAGACTGTCCTGAGCTACGAGTCCACCCGAGCACTGATTCCGCTAGAGGGCGCAGGAGTCCCAGCTGCTCGGCCCTCGAACCCCCGGAGCCACGCCGGGGCTCAGAGGCTCAGAGACAGCTAAGCTCCTACGCTGGTAGAGTCCCATGGCCCCTCACGGCCTTGCCATGCCTCTTGGATGAGGTAGGGCCACCACTCCATATCCAGTGCCTCCAATCGTGGCTTCTGCGTTTTCTTTTGGGAAAGGGTCCACGTTCCTGGACTGGGAGGCTGTCTGTGCCCGTCAACTCTGTGGTCGGGGTCTCCACGAAAGCAACCTGCATTCTTGCAAGCGTGCTGCCATGCCCGGCCTGGCACCCACAGCCTCACCGGGCACGCAGAGGCTCAAGCTGGGGGGGGTGTTGGAGGCGGCAGCACAGGGCCTCTGGGTCACACTGGCCACAGACTCACTGTGGTCAAGCTGGACGGAGTCACAGGTGGAGACTTCGGCTGGTTTGTGCCCTGTGCCCAGCCTGCTGCCTGATGGCTTGGGCATCGTGTGACTGAGACCCAATCCAGGAGTCCCCAATCCCGTCCCAGGGGAGGGAACGGTCTTCGCCTGCGCCTCTGTGCCGCGCCTCTCTGGCTCCCTCCCTGCTAGGCGGTGGGCAGCACAGAGCCAGCAGGGGCAGCGGCCTTTTCTTCCCAGGGGTGCGGAGAGACGCCCTTTTGTGAGGAGCGGGTTGGGGAGTCCCTTCTCTTTTCCGGAAAGTCGGTTCTTCCTGTCCGACTCGGGCTGAGTTAGGGAGAGCGCCGGCGCTTCAGGTAGGGTCACCCTAGAGTGCTGGGGGCTCTGCGGGGCGCCTGGCCGGACCACGCCTCATAACAGACCGGTGCGGGACACGACGGCCGCACCCTGTCCTGCCCGCGCGTGTCCAGAGCCCCGGACCGCCCAATGGTACGGGCAGGGAACTCGGCCCAAGCGTCCCGGTAACCACAGCTTCTGGACCAAGACCTGAGTGGCAAAACCTCCTCGGGTGAGTAGCGAGGAGACCTGAGACGCGGGATAGCGGGGCTGCGGGGTACCGCAGAGCCACGCACAGCGCTGGCGTCCGTGCGTCCCCTCGTCCGTGCGCCCAGCTTGCGCCCCTCGCGGGTCCTGAGCCCCGCGTCCAGCGTCCCGGGACTCACCTTCCCCGAGCAGCAGCAGCAGCAGCAGCAGGAGCTGCAGCCCCACGGCACTGGACGTCGCCTTCGCCATCGCTGCGCGCGGGCCGGGGACGCGGGGCTGGAGCGGCGCTCAGGCGGGGCGGCCCATGTCGCCGGGCGCGGGGTGCGCAGTGCGTGGTCCAGGTGCAGGCGCGGGGCGTGGGGTCCGGGTGCGGGATGCGGCTGTCAGGATTCCCGCGCGCGGTACTCTACGCGGTCGCTGGCCCTCACCCCTGCGCCGCGGGACTGAGACCGCCAGGCTGCGCCGCAGGAGCGGGCGGGGTGGGGCGGAGCCAGGGGCGGGGCCCGACTGCGGGGCGGGCCCAGGCTGCGGGGTGTGTGCGGGGCGCGGGGTCTCCGGTAATTGGGGACCTTCCCGTAGTCGGGGTCTAATGCAGCGGCGCCGCGCCCCACGCACACCCTTTCCTGCCGCGCGCGAAAAGGACCCAGAGAAGAGGTTCTCCAACCGCCCTAGCGCGGGCCGCGGTCCCCGCGGCTTCTTAGAGGCGCGGAGAGGTGTGGTCCGCAGTCCCAAGGCGCGGAGAGGGGCGGGGTCCCCGGGGCTGGACTGTGAGTCCTACTCTGGCACACCTCCCTCCTAGGCAAGAGCGGTGGCCTAACGAGGTGCTTTAGGGCGGGGCTCCCGAAGTTCCCCCAAAGAAATGATGCCTATGAACGCGCAAATAGGAAGCCTTGGGCCTGTTAGGGAGGCGAGGCCGGCTGTGGAGGACTCCCAGCTTCCCGCTTTCCACCGGATCGTCCTTGGAGGCCCGACCCTCATAGGGCGCAGGAGTGGGGGAGACCCAGGCCTGAGGTGCAAGCGACCCCTCCCCTGCTGCCCCGCCCTCCGCCCGGAGCTGGCTGAGTAAGCGCAGCACACATCACAGCGCTCTGCAGAGATGAAGTCAAAGTGAAGTCACTGGGGAGGAGGGGCTGCCAGGAGAGCAAGCTTGGGCCAGGGCCAGCTAAGATGTCCATTCCACTGCCTACGGTGGGCAGCCAGGCCACAGGCCTGCTAGCCAGGACTGCCACCATCCTGGACCCTGGGCCCTGTTCTGCTTGCTGTCTGCTCTCAGGAGCTGGAATTGGCCGAGGGGTTCCTCAGGTGGTCTGGAGGCATGGGCTCCTGGCTGAACCCTCAGCCTGTGCCCAGGAAGCCCTGCTTAGAGAGGGAGCTGGGACTCTAGTCAGCTCCGGGGCTGCCACTGGGAAGAGCAGGGAGAAAGGGGACTGGGCCCATTTCTGTCTGAAGACCCCTTGGCCAGGGCTTGTCTGACTTCGGCTAGACTGACCTCTGCCTGGGCTCTTCCACCCCCATCCCCCTGCACCATGGTGGGGTCTTGCCATCACAGAAGGCCTGGGGGGCCATGTGAATCCCTGCACACACACTTGTACACACACAGATCTTGCTCACACATGGAGACATGCTCCAGTGTATGTTCCCACCCCAGTGGGTACCCAGGGAATTGCCAGAGGGACGGGCACTGAGCCGAGTGCAGAGTGGAAGTTCAGCCTGCTGGCCAGGGGCATTGGAACAGGACTGGAACCGCGGAGGCAAGAGTGAGCTTCTTCACCTGGCCCAGAAGTGGGTACCGTGCCAAGCCCTGCTGTGCCAGCATGGAGCCACAAGCACCTGTGCTACCTGGAGGCCCACCTCACTGCCTCTGTCTTGGGCACAGATCCCTGAGACGTGTTTTCCGTGGCTGTAGGCTTCTGTCTCTCAGACGAAGAGGAAAAGATCCAGAGAGCAAGGTGGCATGTGTGGCAAGGCCAGTGCCCCGCATCTCAGCCTGGGCAGGACAAATGTGCATTGCTCTCCCTCTTGGTTTTGCAGAGCTGGGGATGAAACTCAGTGTCTGGTGCACATCAGGGGAGCACTGTATCAGGAGCCCCAGCCCCGAACTATGTCTGTGGAACAGAAGTTCCCTGGGCTGCCTCCATTGAGCATGGATTCTGTCACATGTGCAACTGCACAAATCGCTAACTCTGAGCTTCAGCTTTGTCATCTGCCACGTGGGGACAAGTTCATGTCCTCCTGTGGTGGCTGTGAGGATTGAGGTGGACAGCTTTCCGGGCATCCTGGAGTGAGGCTGAGTGTGAAGGCCATCTGGTGGGACCCCACATCCTCCCCAAAACACAACATGGGAAGGGAGGGTATAAGCTGGCTCTGCTTGGCAGCACATCCTATGCAGCCTTGCAGTGGGCAGAAGCTGCTGGGGGGAGGCCTGTGCTGGACCACAGACTGGCTGATGTGGGTGTCCAGAGGCACCAAGATGGCCAGGGCAGGAACAGGAATCCTGGCTGGGAATCATGCAGGGGTCAGTCACAAATTCCAGAGCACAGCCCAGTCCTGGGGGCACTGGTGGCCGGGCAGTGACCTGGAACTGGTTGCCGAGGCCACCAGTGTGGGGTGTGGTCGGGGCTCAAGTCCCTCTTGAAGGTGGTGTGACTCTGCTGGAAAGCATAAGTGCTGAGGTACCAAACTGCCTGATGCCTCAATTTCCTTCTTTGGGGGTGCTGAGGGGGGTCAGGTCTGTTGTTCCCTGCCCCTGCTGGTGACCCCCTTCCAGGGCAGATGGAAGGACAAAATCATGCCCTCCCCCACTTGGCCTGGAGGACAACCCTTGTCAAATATGCAAATATGTCCTCAGTAGCATACAGGTCTCCTCCAGCTCTTAGGAGGGGTGGCCAGAAGGCTGGCCAGCAAGACCCTCACTTGCACCTGTCTGGATCCTGAAGTGGCTGAGCTTGTTGGGTCCACAGTGTCCCCAAAGCTGAAAAGCCAGAGGCTGAGCTAGTGCCTGGATGTTGGGGGGTGGGGTGGGGGGAGGGTATCTGACCACATCAGGGGATCCATTTGCGAGGAGATCATGATTGGTGACATTCCTGGGAGGTGACGCCTCAATCAAGGAGTGGGTCATGGAGGTGTGACTTGGGGACCCTGTCTGGGCCCCAGCCCTTCCTCTCTTTGCATCCGGACTGCTCTGGAGGAAGCAGCTTTGCTCCTTGATGGCGTTCCACTGTGATGTGTCCCCCTCACCTGGAACCCTGTGCAACCTCCAACCCAGACAAGCTGATCTTCCTTTGAGTTGTTGATGTCAGGAGAGCTGACTGACATGGTGCCTGGATCAAGCCGCAGATCCCCAGTCAAAGCAGCCAGGCAGGTGCTGTCTTCACGGACCCTGGGTCCAGGAAGAGCTGCCTGTGCTCCCCATCTCTCTGCCTTGTTGCTCTCCATGTGTCCCTCCAGAGCCAGGTTTCTCTCCTGAACTGCCTCATCCTTCTGCCCACTTCTCTAGAAGGAATCTGCTCCATCGGGCGGCCTTGCAGTGCGGAGTGACTGTGGGGGATGGGCTTAGCAGACTGCTTTTTGAGACTCTCCATCTAAACTGCCTAGGGCTGGCCAGGGAGAGGCGTGGGATGACCTGGGCAAGTTACCTGTTTTGGCCCTCTGTGGGAAGGCAAGTCCCTCCTCCCCAGGTTGCCTGAGGTCAAGCTGGTCAGTCCATAAAGAGCCCCAGGCAGGGCAACCCTCCCTTGGACCATTCACCCTGAAGCTGTGAGGGCTAAAGCTGGAGGACGTTGCTAGGGCAGCACAGAAAGCCAGGTGGCCCTAATCCCAAACCACCCACTTCTCTCCTTTCTGGGCTTCCCACCTGCCCAGGTAACAACCACACCTGTGTGGGAAACACAAGCCTGGCTGCCACAACTAACAGCTGTCTTCCATACTTCACTTGGCCCAGGCTCAACGCCTTCTGGGGTAGAGAGCCCCAGAACCCCAGAGTTGTCTGTATAGCAATAGATCTCCTAGTGACCTTGAAATCATATGCAAGGAAGTAGCAGTGTCCTGGGCTCTGTGCACACCATGTCGCTGGGCCTGTGAGTCACAGCGGAAGGCCCGACCTGCCAGTGCTTCTGTGCCAGCCTAGAGCCAGAAGCTCAGTTGCAGGCCAGGTTGGCAGATGTGGCCTGAACCGCCTCTCAGAAAAAAACATCTCCCAAGGCAGCTTCATAATCTGCCTTGTAATGCAGATTTAGACAACTTTTTACGAATGCACTTTTAAAAATAGGTCTTAATGGATGCTTTGCAGTAGTTACAGTCCATTGTGTAAATGCAAACAGAAGGCTTTTTGAAAACATGTATTATTGATCAGAAAGGCAGTAGCAATTAGGAGCCGGTGTGTCATATTGTTCAATATACACTTCCTATATAGCCCTGCTGGACGCACTCAACTTTCTGACAAATTATCCTGTCACTGGGAAGCCCTTTCTCTTCCTTTCAGCTTCTGGAGGCCGGGGAGGCCTGCCCATCTGTTATTAGCCGCAGGTAAATGAAAAATTAAGCTTACATTGTCATCAAGAAGCCTATTTATGACTTCTCCTCAGGTTTCCAGACTAAAATGGAGAGGACTTCAGGTAGATAGATGATGCTTCCCAGTTTGGTCTCTAGTTCAGTGGATCAAAGCGAGCAGTCAGGTAGCACTGCTGGGACAGCACTCACAGAGGACTGTGGCGAAGCCACGCATAGGGTCCTCATGTTTCCCCTTCCTATGCATGGGACCTAAAATGATCAATAGAGACTTGCTTTTGCTTAAAAACACACACATGGCTCTTATTTCCCTAGAAAATATACAGTATTTTCTGTTTCGCTTTCTTAAACAATCCACTTATTTCCTGGACGCTTACTACATCCAGGGGCCATTTCCAGAAAGGGGACACTGATAGGAATTAAACAAAGCCCCTCACACAATGATCCCCTGAACATGAAGCCACTTGTGGTGTACCTGCCCAGGGAGGGCAGGGGCTATGTGGCCTGGACTCTACACAGGATGCTGACTCTGGCTCAGGGCATGGATCTGGGCAGAGTACCATCTGTAGACACCAGGAAGTGGAGGCCACGGGCCTGGAGTTCCATGGTGCCCTAGCAGGGACAGGCCCTCTCACCATGCCCCAGCAGAGCAGCCCTTTGCAGAGCAAGCACCCCTCTGTCTTGGGAGTGCTGATGACACATGGCCCATAAGGCTCTGCGTGCCACCCTTGCCTGGTCACAGTGGCCCAGCTGATTCAGCCCGGCACTGTCAGGAACAAAGGCAGGAGGGCTGCAGTGTGCTGGGGTACAGGGCAGGGGGGCAGCCTGGCAGCTCCCACCCCAGCCTGTCCTGTGTTTGCAGGTAGGAGCCTGGCACTCACAAGCCCATTCTGGGGGATCTCAGGGCCCTCAGCACCCTTCTGTGTACCTGCTTGGAGTCCTACCAGGGCTCCCGAACCTGTAGACCCTCCCTATTCCCTGGAACTGGAACCCACCTGACTGTATCCCCCAGAACACTTGGAACAGGCAGATAAGGTTTCTACCTGTGCTGTCAGCACTAGTGTGACACAGGAACTAGAGTCTTAACTTTGTTGATTTTAAAATCATGTAAAATCAGGCCACCACCTGTGGCATACACACTGAGCAGTGCTGCTCTGGAATCGAGCTTCTAGCCTCTCCCTGGGTGCCTGGGGGAGGGATCCCCACCTCCCCCAGCAGAGAGGAAGTAAGGTGCATCCTGAGAGAGGCCTACCCTGGTCAGGCCCTAGGGTTGGCGGTGGCTTGAAGCTGCCACAGCTCTGAGGGCAGGGTAGCACTTTGGGGTACCCCCTGGCAACCACCCCCAGGGGACCTGGCCTTCTGGGTGCAGGCCCAGGCCACAGTCTCCTGGTGTTCTTTCCTGCGCAGCCCACAGGGCTGCCTTCCAGGGCCTCTTTGGAAGTGCCGAGGGGCTCGTGCATATTATAATGTGGTGATGAAGTGCTGTCCAGGGACCTGGGCCTGTGGCTCAGGCTGGGACCTCACTGCCCGCCCCTGCCCCCTTCCTCCTGGCCTTTGTCATTCAGCTCCTTATCCTGTCCATGGATGTCACCCTCTTCCCACCCTTGCCCTGTACTCTGTGCCGGGACCACTGTAGGTCATCTCTACCTCCTGGTCCTGGCCAGTAGACTCATCTACAGCTTTGAGGCACTTGCAGCTTGGTGGCTCCTGTCCCCAACATTATCCTATGTCTCACTGTCATGGTTGTCTCTGTGCATGGTCTGTCTTCGCCTGCCATGGGGACAGTGGCTCCTTGGTGCTGGCTGCCAGCCCCTTGTGCAGGTGAGACCCTCATGAATGGTGCCTGGGCTGAGTGGGGAGGGCAGCAAGTGCTGGGTGGGTTGGTGAGAAGCGTGGCAGCCTGCACAGTCCCTACCCCCTCTGCACCCCTCTCCCTCTGGGGCTCGGGTCTGTACACAGCAGCTGAAGGAAAGAGAGCAGGGCTGAGCTAGGAGAGAGCAAGGCGCCCCAAATAAATCATCCGGGGCCCGGCATTTGGAGCTTTTGCGCTGGAGACCAAACACAGATGCCCTTTAGATAAATACGTTTTTGAGAAGTGTCCACAGGCAAAGTTTATGAGTTTAATAGGTTTTCAGTGTCAGACAGGCATCAGGAAATGTTTTGTGGACTCAGAAAGCTTAGGAACCAGTTCTTCCCTGTGGTCCCGGGAGCTGAGGACCTCAGGTTCCAGTGGGGGTTGGGGTAGGAGGGTGCTACCCTCTAGTCCTGGATCTGGCAGGTCTGGAACAGGTTCAAAAAGGTTCTTTGGGCCTGCATGCTCCAGGAGGCAGCTGATGCAGGGATCTGGAAACCTAGTTATAAACTGAGCCGCCCTGGATCCTGCTCCTGATGTGATCCTCAGGGACACGGGCCTGGGTCCCAGGCTCTAGAGGTGGCCACATTCTGCAGAGTCCACATGGAGCGGAGCCCAGGAGTGGGAAGAAGCTGAGCTCACCGTGGGCCCTGTGCCAGAACCGGAGACTGGGGAGAAGGTCGGATGCAGTCATGTCTGGAAGGTGCTCCTTCCGGCCCAGGGACTGGCCCCCACCTGCCCGCCTGGGCTCTGCCAGCCCTACCACTGCCCTCAGCTTACTGCCTCTGAGGACTTGGCTGTGCCTGGCTTGCATCCCAGCCCAGATTCAGCTCACCTGGACGAGCTAGCACCCTGGAGCTGAAGCAGGGTGGCTGGGCAGTGCCACTGGGGTGTGGCGGCTGTTCTCGCTGGGCATGGTGGCTCAGCTCTGCAGCACAGTGGGCAGGATCGGCAGGGGCACCTTGAGAGAAGGGCAGGTAGATCAGAGCTTCCTGGAGAGATCAGAGCACATGGCCAAGGTGTTTGCCATCTTTGGGACATCTGCCCTCCGGCCCAGCCCCCCATTGGGATTGTGCAAGGCCAAGGCTCCCTGCTGTTCCACCCATGTGCATGGGCACTATGGGTGTGGGCAATGAGTGGACAGGATGAATGGGACCCAGCCTGGCTCCTCCATGCAGTGCTCCCATCCCTCTGGGGTGCTGAGTCACCTGCTCTGTCCCTGGTACCTGTCAGGAGCCTCATCCTGAGACCATAGCAAGTACAAGGTGATGTTGTGGAAGACACAGCTCCGGCCCCATCCTTTATGTGTCTGTAGAACCTCTGTGGATAGCTCATTTCTTAGCTACACTCACACCTTCCCTGGTTTTGTCTCAAATGTTTCCAGCAGATCAATCAAAGCTCCATACCCCACGAGGCATCTCCAGGCTCTCCTGACTTGTGTGTGGTGTGCATGGTGGAAATGACCTCTGTTCCATTTTTCAGGGCTGGTGGGGCATGTGTGTTGCCTGGCTATCCCTGTGCTTTATCATTTGTCAGTGTTCTCAGACTGTAAAGTGACGACTGTTCCCTGGAAAAGATGCTGGAGTGGTCACTCCAGGAAGAAGGCTGCCGGGGAAGCCCTGGGTCCATAGGCAAGGCCTGGAGCACAGCCCAATGTCCTGTTTCGGGAGTCCCCTTTGTTCCCTGGGCAGGTGGCTATCAGTGCCCAGGTCTGGGCAGGGATGGGGTGCAGACTGCAGGACTGGGGCCCCCGTCTGAGGGGCCACCAATTCAGAGCAGATGGGGGCAAGGAGGTGCACTTCAGAGTGACTCCCTTGGCCAGCCAGAATCCCAGTTGTTCCTGCAGCCTCTCCTCCCAGGGGCCCCTGGGTTTGCAGCCTGCATCTTCTGACTTGACCTGCAGGCCTGCCTGGCTTCACTACAGTCCAAGGCCTGATAGCTTCCTGTGACTAGGGACCAGATCCCTCAGCTCCAGGTAGCACTAAGCACGAGGCTGTCTCTGCCAGGTCTCCTTTCCTGCAGAGTGGCTTCAAGACTGTCCCTCTGTATTTCCAGGATGGGACACCTGGCCCTGGCCACAGCTCCCCTCCAAGTCTTCCTGGGAAAGGCCTCTGTCCCTGGGGAAGCTGCTGACCCTGTGCCCATGGCCAGGGGTTCCAGGTAGTGCTAGGCCCCAGGCATGGGTGATGATTGCAGCAGTGACAGAGGTTTTATGTCAAGGAAGTTCTGTCCTTGATGCAGCCTTGCCCATGGGGCAGCTCATACTCAGTGCCACGAGCAGCCCTCAGGTGTCTCTGAACCAGGGAAGAGGAGAGAATAGTCAAAGAGGGAAATGAATCCAGCCCCAGAAGGAATTCACTGGAAAGCTCAGGTGCTCAGATGCAGGCCTACAGCAAGCCTCCCTGGGTTAAACCTTGGGCACTGCGGGTGTGGGCAATTTACTATCTTGTCCTGGGTGTCAGCCACGACTGCCCATAGGGACAGGGCTGGGACAGCTGGGCCTGTGTGGGGTGAGTGGGGGTAGCTGTCTGGAGCGTTCTTGGGACAAGATAGAACCCTCTTAATTGCCCCACTATGTGCTCCTGGATGTGGGGGCAGCAAGGTGGCAGATGCAGGAGGCATGGCCAGCAGCTGCCTGTGACTGATGGTGGCAGAACCTGGTGGAACTTTTCAAGGATGTTGCTGGTACCCCTTGGTGTTCCCACCAGCTGTGGCCAGGGAAGGTGACCTTGAGTCATCCTGGGTCAGAAAGGTGCCAAAACGCACATGGCCCAAACCTCATTGGATAGCTGGAGAAACCAAGGTCCAGAGAGACCGCTGGGCCTAGAGCAGAAAGGTTCCTGGCTCTGGGCGATGCCCTTGCCCTCTGCTGCCTGGCCTGAGGGTCATCCTGAGCCTTACTCAGGATGCAAGTATGTACTCGGATGCCGGCATCACGGGGCTGACGACCCACGTCTACCCTAAGTCCCTATACGCCGTCTCCACCCCATGACCCGGGTGTGGCTGTGCTGGGCGGGCTGACGACAGAGGAGCAGCGGTCCCTGCCAGCAGTGTGGCCGGCCGCAGTGTGACTGGCACCCTTACAAGGGGAGGTACGGACACAGACACACAGCAAGGGTGGCTGTGAGGAGGCCCGGGGAGACAGCCGTGCGACACCCAGGAGGGCGACTGTGCTCTTGCGGCTGCCCTCAGCACTGAACCCGCCTCCATCATGGGTGACGCCAGCTGCTCCTCTGCTGGGTTTGCAGCTTGGGCAACACCCGCACTGGTGGTCTGGTGCTCAGCACTGCCTCAGGCAGGGTGGCGGCTGGATGGCCAGGGCGGGCCCACCCATGCTCCTTTCTGTGGCTGGCTGGGGTGGGTTAATGGCAGCTGCCAGCTGGAACCCCATCTCCACGAGGCTCTGCACTTCCTCACAGCATGGCAGCCAGGGTCGGTCACCTTCTGACCCCAGGGGCCATCATCCCTCATTACCATCTATAGTGACAGTCACCAGGGCCAGGCCGGCTCCCTGGACAAGGCTGTAGGCCCTGCCAGTGTGGGCCCAGCAATCACCTATGGAAAGTGAGGTGTTTGGGGTGGCACCATAGGCAGATGTCCTCAAGAGCGGGTGCAGGAGTCCTCAGCAGGGCTCATGGACAAGGTCCAAGATAATTGAGGTGCACATGAACCGTCTGGAGCACGAGTGTCCTTACCTTAATGACCTGGAGGCCCAGGGACACTGAGCCCATAGACAGTGGAGCCTCTCAGCCGTGACCGCGTGGGGCCGGCGCAGGACGACTTCTCCCTGCCACCTGGGTCTTCTTCAGCAGGTGACCACCACGAGGAGGACCCCTGCCCAGGCATTTGCAGATCTTGTCGTGCTGCCTGCTCAGCCGACTTGGTGGCTGGATGATGTTCTCAGGGCACAGGCTAAGGACAGGTGGAGGGGGGCAGGGCCTGGCATCCACCTGCCACAGGGGAGCTGGGTGGTCACGTGGGTGGGCAGCCTGAGGATAGCCCCAGGGTAACATTTTCTTTAAAGGCTAACATGGGCTGGCCGTGGGGCTGTGTTCAGTGACCGAGGATGGAGGTGTCTGGCAGGTCTGAGACCTTGGGGTGTAGACAAAGGAGAGGCCAGGTCCCCCTTCCACATGGGCACAATGAGTTGTAGGGTGGAGGAAGAGAGGGAGGAGAAGGAACCACTGGACCATGCTGTCTAGCGCTGACTGGGATGCAGGGAGGAGGTGAATCCTGAGGCTCCTGTTTTGGGCACAGCTTTATAGTCAGAAGAGCAAAAAACTGGGCTGGTGATGGATGGAGACCACTACGAAGCAGCACTGACTGCGCAGGACTTAAATTAACCAATGGCTTTTTCATGTGAGTCTGTACAAAGCCTAGGCTCCTTGTCTGAAGACAGATGACAGACTCATAGTAAGTGAACCTCTGTGAGTCACCAATCCCTATTAAGGCCTATAATGGCAGATGAAGCCGGAAAGCCTCAAAGGGTAAGAAAAGATCACAGCTAAGGACACTTGGATCCAATCTCAACTAGACAAAGACTGTAGCCTCAGGCATCTCACTCCTGAATGGATTAGCTTAATCCCTATTAGGATTAATTTTTTTTTAAATATTTTATTTTAAAGACAAAAGAATGGAGACATATGAACCAGAAAAGCCATAAACAATACAGAAAATACAAAGTTATACAGAATATAGTAGGGAATTAGAACTGGATGTTGTATTACATAGTTATCTTCACATTAGTTAACACAAAAACATTAAAGGAAATACCAAATTATAGATAAGATAGTAGGGAATTTGCACT
>PVLD010007123.1:74927-94270 GCA_004027595.1 Dinomys branickii | reverse complement strand
AAAAAAAAAAAAAAAAAAAAAAAAAAAAACTTACGCAAATGAGGGTTTGAGGGGAGTGGAGGGAAATGCGGAAAGAAGAGCTAAGATGTATCATTTATGGTTACAAACTCCCTATTACGAATGTTATCATTATGAATATCTAAAGTGTACCAATACAATTAATAAAAACATAATTCAAAACCCAAAAAAGAATGATGATCCACACAAAAGTGACAAAAAAGGTACCCAAATTCAGAAAACATGTCTTTATTTCACAGGACTGTATTAAGTACCTCCATCGCAACACATGACATACTGAATTATGAAGACTCATATTAGACACAACTACATCAATTTGTTTTTAAGTGTGCACATTATTTGTGCTTTGTGTCTGCACTCTGCTTGGTAATTTGCCAAGTAGTCTCGTGTTCCTTTGTTTATGCAGGTGCTTGCCTCTTGTCCAAAAATGCTTACTTGAGTATTTACAAATACTTAATTATAATGTATATTTATCATTTACTTTAAGTATTAACATCAATGGTATTTTCTATATTTAATTATATGACAATGTTATTATTTTATAATTAAATTCATCTGTCATGTGTTGCAATGGATGCACTGAATGTGTCCCTCTGGCTGATGGTCTTAATTGGGGCCTATTTTGAGATAGGGTTTATATTACAAGCATCGTGAAAAATCACACTATGGCTTAATTTCTGGTTCGATATTTTTTCTGGAAATCTAGTAGAATCTGAAGACTTTATGAGATAAGGCAGCTCCCCCCCCCAACTTTCATATCTTTAGGTGATGTAATCCTGTGATGATAAAGAAACCTCCTCAAGAGTACATAAGATGGCATAGAAACACCCAGTGCACTAGGAGTGCGGCCTTACCCGTTTGCACTTATGACCCTCATATTAACCTCATGAACATATTGCCATAGTGAGTAGGAAGACACTTCTCTGACAATCTGCAGACAGTTGTGACATTTTTAAGATGTGTATTTTTCCGTTTGCCTGTGGACACTGCTGCTCCTAAGACCACACTAGTTTGAGCGGGTTATATCTAGATTGCTCCATCCCTTTGCAGTCAGGCATGGTGAAAACTTGTCCTTTCTAGAATATATGTTTACTGAGGATGATCTGCTGAGTGGTTCCTAGTTACTCAGCCTTCTGCTCATGCTTGCTGTACGAGAAAGAAATAAAAGTTATAATCTCTGCCTTTGTGAACATTATAGCTCTTTTAAGAAAACAAGAAAAAGAACTGTTCATTTAATTTTTGCACGCATTCTTATACTAATCACTAGCTATGCTAGATGCAATGGCTAGAATAACACATGGGACTGAGACATCCCTGCCTGCATGGAGATTACAGTCATCATTTTATGGAATTCATTCTCTTCTAGCTGTGTGTTCCAAATATCCTACCTTCTTGCTTAAGTTACTTTAAAAACACGAAAAATAGAGTAAAATTAAATAAGACCTTGTAGTGTTAAAGCTCTGTTAACTTTACAAGATGGCCTCAGCACATTTACCAGTGTCTGGTGAAGAATTGTGATAATTAAAATTCAGCTATACTAATTAAAACAAATGAACAAAGTCTGTTTAATGTCCTTTTCCTCACAATTTTTAATTTTCTTTCTGCTTACTCCTGACTTTGCAGAATTCTGTAATCCTCACTGTGGTTTTCTGTCATTAGGGGAATTTATGAAGTTATGCAGGTCAGGAAACCCAGAGGAATTCTGTAACAGTTAATATTTGAATAAACATAGGTTCTTTTGGGTCAACTCCTTTAAACCAATGAATTTAAACTGACAAGTACACTGAAAGTCAGCCTCTCATGAAAATTTCTGATGGATGCTTATTGTTTTACTGTATTAAGGTTGAGACTGAGTCCTCGTAAGTTTATCTTCTCAAAACTCCTCGAGAATTAAAAGCTATGTTTGTGACATGAGATCAACCAGATGAAAACTGCCTAGAAAATAGGAAGACAGAAACTGTACTAACATGTTAGTTAACAGGGCTTGCCTCTGGCTTGTGGGATGGTTTCCAGCTTTGTTGTTTGTTTATATCTTTTCTATATTTTGGAATTTTCAAATATTAACACATAGAATCTTTTCAGAACTACCATAGTAGCAAGTGCTGACCTCGTGTGTTGAGGTATCTTCCACATATAGGACTTTTCTTTCCTATAGGTCCCAATTCTTTAAATGATCTATTCACCTTAAAGATAGAGGCATTCTTTAGCTCATTTACTTTATAAATTGGGGTTTTGGATATTTTTGAGAATGTTAAACTCTTTAGGTCCTTGTGAGTTAATTTGCTCCAATGGAGAGTTCAGCTTCGTCCTTCGAATTTAGCCCAACTTTTGAAAATACAGTGCTGTTCTGTGATTTAGCATAATATCAATAATTGTAACCATAATAGTAATAGTTGTGCAAAGTGCTTGTTATGATTTAGATTCAGAATGACCACCGAAGTCTCACATGTTTGGAGGGTGATTGGGTCACAGACAGAGGTGCTGTTAGGAAAGTAGCTGACTGTGCTGTTAGGCGGTGGGCCTGTTAGAGGTGGTCACTGTGGACGTGACCTGGAAGGGTGGATCTCCCTCTCCAGCTCTTGCCTTCTTTCTCCACATCCTGGCCGCGATAATGTGCATAGCTTTCCTCCAGGCCACTCCACCAGGAGTCTTCCACCAGGCCATTTCTGTCCAGGAGTCTCTGACTGTGGATGGTAACCATGAACTGAAACAAACCTCTCCTCCTTAGGTTGTGGGTACTGAGTAATGGGTCTCAGCAAGAGAACAGTGACTAAGACAGTTCTATGTCATCAGTCTGGGAAGTTTTGAGGGAAATCAGATTTTTAGCTGTCAGTATGATTCCCACCTGAACCTTCTATCCCCAGAGTAAGAGAAACTTAGTAAGTGGCTCCAAATGAAATCACAGAAAGTGCAGGTTAGTGGTGCAAAAGTAGAAGGAGATTTTAGAGTATGTGTTGTATATCAAATAAGTGCATAGTCTTTGGAGTCCCACAGTTGGTTTTAGTTCCTGACTCTGCCATAGGATAGCTGTATGATCTCTGAAAAGCTATTTAACCTGAGTTTCCTCGTCTGTGAAACGTGGGAGGCAATTTCTACCTTTCAAGATTGCTTTTAGCAGATAATAACAAAACATTTACCTTTCTGTCTTGGTTACTTTTCTCTCATTAAAATATGCAGCGCTCAAAATTAAGGAAGGAAAGATTTATTTAGCTCAGTTTGTGGAGTTTTCAGTCCATAATCAGCTGGCTCCACGGCAGGGCATCAGGGTACAGGGGCAACCCTTCAAGGCACCAGAAGACAGCAAAAGCAGCAAGAGCAGAAGGGTGGAGAACAAGCCTCTTTTGCTACCTTATAAACAGCTAGCCTCCCCCCAGGGTGGGTGAAGCACTCACACCATCTCTGTGCCCTCCTCTTGCACAGGATGAGGATGTTTACAAAGTGAGGACTGTGACCCCCGCTGAGTCATTTAAACTTTTAAATTTCTCAAGTTGACATAATGTATCAACCATTATACCTTGTTTGTGGCACATGTAGCTATCATTGAAGCAGAAGAAAGATGCCTATTGGTGGCAAAGTCCTCATTTAAGTTAATATCTCTGACTACCTAATTTGGGAAGTCAGCCCTTAAAAATAATTTCAAACGCTGACAGGAAGTTATGAATTACTATATCAGGAAGTTGTTGGGGCTTAGAGTCTTGTTAATGACACAGAGTGGTTGGCAAGGAATCAGTACTGTTGCCCACATGCCAATTAACTTTACCCCTCATTACTAATGTGTGCCTGCAGACATCTTATTTTTTTTTTTTTTTGTCACACAGAGGTTGAACCCAGCAACTTTGTGCTAAGCTAACATCCCCAGAACCCTTTTCTTTTTCAGACAGGGTATTGCTAAGTTCCTAAATTGGGCAGGCTGAGCTCAAATGCTGGGATTACATGTGCGTGCCGCTATGCCAATCTCAAGAAAGGTTACTTTTAAATGAAAAAATAGCATCATCTAAACTTAGACTTGGGCTTACTTGAAGATGTTGGTCAATTTTCTTTTCTGTTTTTGTTTTTTTTTGAGACAGGTTCTCACTGTATAGTTTAGACTCCCCCTCAACTCACTATGTAGCCCAGGCTGCCTCAAAGTTATAGCAATCCTTCTGCCTCAACTTCCCAGTGCTGGGATTACAGGAGTGCACCGCCATGCCCAGTGACATTTTTATTTTCTTAGAATCACAGAAGAAAAACTTTATTTTTTATTTTAAAAATTAAAAAACTGACAAAACAACAATGAAGACAAAATCAAAACAACATAAAAACAACAAAAATGATATATGACTTGAAAACAAAATGATAGAAATTTACAGTGGTTGCTATATTACATACTGTTACCTTCAATGAAGTTGCTCAGTCCACTAGACATAAGAATGTAAGATTGATCAAGCAATCACAGACAGTAACAAGTAAAAAAAAAGAAAAAAAAAAACATCGGAAATGATGCAGAGCTTCACCATACAAGATGGTAGGGGTTCAACAATGGTTCTTATACTGCATTTGTTTTCAGATCCGTCATTCTGATTGCTAAATTCAAGCATGCAAAACTGATCAAGAAAAAAGAAAATTTTAAGCATTGACTGTTACTTTCAATAAAGTACAGACATCAGCAATACACCTATTCCAGCTATCCATATATATATATATATATATATATATATATATATATATATGTAAATTTTGAAGAAAAACTGTTCAAAATTGTTCTTTTATTTGGGACTATCAATTGCTTATAATTATTCTTCCTACTCAAGATTACAAATTGAGCATATTTCATACTCTCCTTTTCTTTTCCTTTTCATTCTCATCAAGAATTATTTATTGAGGAGCTAATATGACCCAAACACTAAGCTATATTTTCAGAGCTCCAAAGATGTAAGGCAGAATAACTGGCCTCCTTACCTGTTTGGACAGCTTAGTTGCATATATAGGAGGTGGAATAGCCATGATAGAAGGCGGGCTTTAAAAAATTAAATTTATTTTAAAGTGACATACAAAACATAAAGATTGTACATATTTATAGTATACTGTGTGATCCTTCAACCCATGCACACACGGTGTGCTGTTCAGTCAGATTAAACATATTGATCTCAAATATCAAATATGCATCTTTTTGTGGTGAAAACGCTCAAAATGCGTTCTTCTAGTGGAAGACAGACTATCTTCTGTTTTGTGTGGTGCAAGGGATTGAACGCAGTGCCTCCTGCATTTCACTGCTGAGCTCCGTTCCCAGCCTTGAAGGGAGATTTTGATGACAAATGCCACCCGAGTCTCTGCATAAGCTCTCCTCTATTGACAGTAAAAGTAGAGATTGAGCTTTTGGTCTCTCTCCAGTTCTAATAGGTGAAAATAATCTATTCCCTTCAAGTTCCCCAGATTTTAGAGGGTGCTGCCCTTTTGCTTTTTTCTACAGGCAGTAAAATTGCAAGTGTCATCTGGAATTTTAAGAGTCGTGCTCCATTAACACTAATGAATGACTTATGCTTAAATCTTCATGGATGAGCCTGAACATCTCCCTGTAGGTACTGGTTCACATTTCATTCCAGTGGGCATCACACCAGCCTGCACTAAAATCCCTTGCATCATTTAACCTGTAAAGTTGTCCAACAAACCTGTGATTTATGGTCTGGAAGGTATTCAGCTTAGCCTGTGCTGTTTCTGAAAATCTCACATTCAGGTCAAATATAGTTATAAATGTCCATGTCTGCATTGCTTCCCATAGGACTTCGGTCAAGGTACTTTATATGTAGAATAATATGACTTTAAAATGAGTGTTCTAACAATAATGCATTTATATAAATTTACTTTGGAAAGCCAGAGGTTTAAACTAAACATCCACAACAATGAAGTTGCCAAACTATATATACACATACACACACACACACACACACACACACACACACAATGTCATTCTAATAATTTTTAGAATAACCTTCAGATTCATAGGCATGTTTGTGAGCAGTTTTAAACATATATACATAGAAAACACAAGAGACAAAAAAAATTGTATTTCTATTTCCTACATAACTCTGAATAGTGTTTACATGAATTGTATCTATCTTGATTGCAAATTGAATGTCAGCATACATTGTTTGAATGTATAATTCAAGGTCAACAAGAAGGTGTTCTGTCTATGATTTAGTCATGAGCTACAGCTGGAGACATCACCCTCCTACCACTAATGAGTTCCTCCAGATTTTCCTCTATTGCTGCAAGATTTGGAACCTTTGTGCTACTGGGGGGGAAGTCTTTATGCCTGTGCCCTTTCACTTGGGAATTGGTTGTCTCCAGCATTTCCCTAACAAATTGAGTTCCTACTGCAATCTGGCTGTTACATTGGGAGCCGTTAATAATTGGCAATTTGTAGCTGTCATAATGATCCTGGTGATTTTCCAGATGGTTTTCCCCTTTCTTTTGAGAGGGACTCAGATCGCTGCTGAATCCCTTTGATAGGGTTTTGATCAGCAGAGACTGGTTATGGTCCTTGACCTGTGGGGGGACAGAGGTCACCTGCTTTCCAGGCTTTGTTTTGCTGGTGCAGGAACAAAGTGGCAGAAGGGTAGGTGTAGGGCATTTCTAGAGGTGGTGCAAATATGGGAGTGTTGGGAGGGCAAATGAAAAAAATTCCCAACTGTATTGTAAAATAACCAGACCAATTTTGAAGAGAACAGAAAGTAGCAAGCAGGTGGAGAGCACTGTATCTGCCTTGTCCTGTCTTAGCTGGATTTTCCAGCCCAGTGATAGGTGCAAAGTTAGCTTAGGAACAATGTGCTCAAATCTGCTACCAAGTTTTATGGCCAACACTTTCCTCATGCCAAACTTTGTTCTTCTTGACCTTCCAAATTTCTCATACACCCTGAAGAGGGAAAAAATCCTGTACTCTTTATCAAGTTTTATAGTGTGTTCCCTGAGGAGCATGTGGCATTAGAGTGGCACATTAGTGCTTGGACACTCTCTCTTCTGTGGAACTGACAAATGCTCTGGGTTCTGGCTGTTTTCTGCCTCACAGTCCTGTGATGGAGCTTCTCTGCTTCAATCCTGTTCTCTCCTTTAGGTCTCTGCTCTGATGCTGTCTCCTTGCGGGCTTCTCTGACACGCTCTGCCTGACCAGCTCCTCTCCTCCGTAGCCTGTGGCCTCCTCTCTCCAACTCCACTGTCCTTCTCTGTCATGACGCTTGTTGCACCCTGTGGAACAGCACATCATCTGCCTTTTCCTC
This sequence comes from Dinomys branickii, assembly GCA_004027595.1. Classification (NCBI taxonomy): domain Eukaryota; kingdom Metazoa; phylum Chordata; class Mammalia; order Rodentia; family Dinomyidae; genus Dinomys; species Dinomys branickii. The sequence goes on along the minus strand of PVLD010007123.1, from coordinate 86,999 downwards.
CAGGATGGGGCTTCATGAGGAAAAGACGTGTCTCTCCTGCACTGCACCTCCTGCACCTGGGACCAAAACCAAACCTGCTAAAGATGAAAAGTGTGTACTGAGTGAATGTGTTCATTCCCAGGTTCTATGAAAACACAACTCTACAGTGCACAATGGGTTATGGAGCTTCTATGCCCAGATATGAATTATTTTACATTTTAACATTTCTGAAATTAGGGTACACATTACAAATATATTTAATGTAGGAGTGGCCCCACCCCTCACATCTTCTACTAAATTAATGTACAACTAGTTGGGCCTTAGAGTCAAGTGTGTTGTGATGGGCAGATTAGTACCCCCCTTGCCCTCAAGATGCCCACATTCTAATCCTCGAGACTAGTAAATATATTACCTTACTAGAGAGGGGACTTTGCCAGTGATTGACCTAAGAATATTAAAGTAGAGATATAATCCTGGATTATTAGTGTGGCCCAGTGTAATCACAAGTCTTCATATAAGGTAGAGGTATTCAAAAATCAATAGAATTCCTGTACATAAGAAACTCACTGAGATAGAAATTACGGAAACCACACCCTTCACAATATATCCAAAAAATGAAATACTTAGGAATCATTCCAATAAAGGAAGTAAAAGCTCTGCACATTGAAAATTATTGTACTATGAAAAAGATAAAAAAGGATATCAGAAAATGCCAAGTGTGATGGCACACACTTGTGTTTCCAGCACTCTAGACTGAGCAGGAGGATTGTTGCGAGTTCAAGACCAGCCTGGGCTATAAAGTGAGCTCAAGACCAGCCTGAACTGCATGGTAAGACATTGTCTCAAAAAGACAAGAAAAAAAGGAACGAAAATGGAAAGAAATCCTTTGCTCATGGATAGGAAGAACCAATATTGTGAAAATGGAGATACTCCCAGAACTGTTATATAGATTTAATGCAATTCTGATCAAAGTACCATTAGTATACCTCACAGAGCCAGATAAACCATTCCCAATTCATCTGGAACTGGAAGAGATCTGGAATAGCAACGGTAGTCCTGGGCAACAAAGGCAAGGCAGTAGGCACCATAATCTATGACTTGAAATTATATTAAAAAGTGACTGTGATAAAATCAGAATGGTACTGACAAAAAAAAAAAAACAGATCTGAGGATCAATGGAACAGATTAAAAATGCAGACAAACTACAGCCACACTCAGCCACCTTATCTTTGACAAAGGGACCAAACATGTTCACTGGAAGAAAGATAGCTTCTTTAATAAATGGTGCTGGAAAAACTGGCTTTCCACATGCCAAAGACTAAAACTAGACCTATATCTATCACCATGTACTAAACTAAAGTCACGCTGGATCAAGGTTCTAAATATTAAAACAGAAACGCTAAATCTGCTAGAAGAGAAAGTAGGTAGAAATCTTGAACACAGAGGAGTAGTCAGAGAGTTCATGAACAAAAACCAAACTGCATGGGAAATACTTCAAAGAATCAACAACTGGGATCTTATCTTATTAAAAAGCATTTGCACATCAAAAGAAATCACCAACAAAGTGAAAAGACCGCTCACAGAATGGGAAAAAATTTTAGCTAACTGTCCCTCAGACAAAGGACTTTTATCTAGAACATATGAAGAATTGAAAAAAATCAGGCTTTCCAAATTCAAAGATCCAATCCAAAAATGGGCATCTGAGATGAATACACAGTTCTCAGATGAAGACATAGAAATGGAAAATAAATATATGAAAAAATGTTCAGCATCACTGGTCATTTGAGAAATGCACATTAAAACAACATTGAGATTCCATCTCACCCTAGAAAGAATGGTTATTATCATGAAATCAACCAGTAACAAATGCTGGTGGGGTTGTAGGGAAAAAGGAAACCTTTACCACTGTTGATGCAGACTGGTGCAACCACTGTGGAAATTACTGTGGAGATTCCTCAAAAAACTAGGATTAAAGGTCCCATTCATCCCAGCTATTCCCCTTTTGGGTATCTTCCCAGAAGAATTAAAAACATCAAATTACAGTGATATATGTGCACCCATGTTTATAGCACCTCAATTTGTAATATTTAGATCTTGGAAACAACCCAAATGTCTGTCAACCAAGGAAGAGATAAAAAAGTTATATTTTTATACAATGGAGTATTACTCAGCTATAAAGAAAGATAAACTCCAGGCTTTTATAGGGAAATGGTTGCAACTAGAGACTGCACTCGTAAGTGAAATAAATCAGACTCACATGTGTAAACATTGTAGTCTGTGTAGTGTAAGAAACTGAAAAAGTAAATAAGATCCAAAGAACACAGTAGATGTTGTGAATGGGAAAGAAACTGCTCAGAAGAAAAGAACAACTGTGATGGGGGAAGAAAAAATATATACATGTATACACAAGATAGCTAAGCTAATCAAACCACTAATTTGTATTAGTTCAAAAGGAACAGTTAGTGCTTATATTGTTTGATCCGTTTTGCATGCCTATATCTTGTAAGCTGAGCAGCTACTTTGAAGATAACAACATGCAATATAATAACCATTGTTGATTTCCTATTATCTTGGTTTCAAATTCTGTATCATTGCTTTATTGTTTTTTCTTTCTCTTTAAAATTAAAAAGAGAGAGAGAGATGGGAACATGAGGGTCAGAGATGAGAATGTGGGGGGAGAAGCAAAAACTGAAGTGATGTGTGTTCCCAAGCCAAACAGTGCAGGACTCTAGAGGCTGGACATGGTCAGGAGATGGATTCTGCCCTAGTGTTTGCACAGTGAACAGCCTGGCTGACCTCTTCTAGATTTCTACCCTAGAGCTAGAAGATGATAAGTTTGTATTGTTTTAACCCACTAAACTCATGGTGGGTTGTTATAGCAGCAGTGGAAAACTAAGAGAGACGTAATATCACAGAATAGCATGTATTAATTATGGAAGTGTTAGCATCCAAATTAAAATTGGACATTGCTAAGTGGGCATTGCTAAGTATATTATTAATTCTATCTTCTTGGTAACCCAGTGCCACTGATGGTTCAGGACCTGGACAGAGTGTGGCTGTAGAACTTTTTGGTGGCAATTTGCAGACGCTGTCACTATCTCACCCATTTATCCTTGGCTTAATTCACCTGTGGGTAGTTTCCACAGAAGGATGACAATCATTACAATAGCTGGCTGGAACTTGGAGGTCCTCAGGATGGAGGACTTTTAGTGTTCAACCAGGAAATTTCCAGGCACACTGGAAAATTTGTGCATGGGAGACTACTTACATACGCTGTGGACACTTTTTGATCACAGGCTTTTCCTTAACTTACACACACTGTGACATTTAACACTGTAGAAGCAGCTCCCACACAATGAGGGATGAGAGCTGTTGGATATGTGTCCAGCATTTCTGCTGCCCAGCAGGAACCTTCTGAAGCTTGTTTCAGTCTTCTACAGGGTCCTTTCCAGCACTGTGGCCTAACTGCCCACTGTGTTCCTTACTGACCCTCTTACTGGCTTGCCTGGACTCCTTGTCTCCTTCGACCGTCACTGTAGGAGGTGTGCTCAAAATGTAGTGAATGTTTAAAATTTTTATTACAGTAAAAGATACACTGTCATTAATCTCCCCCAGGATACTGCCCTTTCAGCACACTTATCCCATCATTCTAGCCACTTTCTGAAGCATTTCTGGAAGTCTTCTTTTGGGAATGTCTTCCTGAAGTGTGATTTAAACAATGTGGCAAATGCTGCTGCTGAGCACCACCCAACAGAAAGGCAGGCTCGTGAGGCTATCATCTGTGTCCTGACCTCTTTGCTGGGTCCTAAGGACACTGAGGCAACCCGAACAGTGCAACTAAAGACACTCATGAAAGAGGACTTCCAGAAGTACTTCAGGAAGTGGCAAGAGCAATGGGATAAGTGTGTCTGAGTGTTTCCAATCTTTGTTTCAGGGCCTGCTTTTAGGTGAAACCATCTTGGGCTCATGAGGTTTGTGATGAGATGCAAAATCCTTAGCAGGCCCCCAAACATCTCAAACCTGTCCTCCCCACATGCCCCATTCCCCTGGGAGCCTCTCTCTTGCTTACTAATATTCAGCCACACCAGCCAGTGTTCAGTACTTCACCTATTCCAAAGTCCTTCCTCACTTAGGTCACCTGCATGTGTTGCTTCTGCTTGAGTCTCCTGTCATGGTCTTCTGTTAGGTCTCTACTCAGATATCAGTTCCTTGCAGAGGTCTTCCTGCGCTCCAGACTACGAGTGCTTTCTGTGAGCCTCTTGCACATTTGCTCCTTCATGGCACTTACTACAAATGAAACAAATTAATTGATTATGAAGATGAGTATCTGTTTAGATGTGGATCTTACAGAAAACTCACAGCCTGGCATAGGTACAAAGCAAGGGTTCCAGGACAATTATAAGCAGAAGGGTCATCCCAGTCCCTGTTTCTTTGTCTACTGCTCTTTGACCAAGTAGCTAAGCTGCATGCTGGGTGGACACAACTGGACAAATTGTGGAAAGTTCTCCAAGGAACAGCTCTGCTATGTACCATTGTACATATTTATATGAAAACCAGGGGGAGGCTGGGACATCTAGGAATATATATATATATTAGTTGTTATGGTTTATATCTGCGTGCTCCCCCTAAGCCTCATGTGCTCACAGGTGGGGCTTTGGGGAGGTGACTGTGTCATGGATCACCTGGTGGATTGGTCCACGGATGAATTCACAGCTAACTGTGATGCTGGGAAGTGGAGCCTGATCAGAGGAGATGGGGCACTGGGACATGGCATGGAAGGGCCTAGCTCATTCTCCCATTTCTCTCTTCGTTGTCTGCCTCCTGAACGCTGTGCGTGAGTGAGCAGCTCTCCTGTGCCGTGCAGTCAGAAGACTATGAGCCAAAACCTCTGCAAAGCATGGGCCAAAACAAACCTCTCCTTTCATTTGCAGGTGTCAGGTATCATGGCTGAGCAATGGCCAAAGTGCCTAGGACAGCAGTGGACCCTTCCTGGTCAGGGATGGCCTCGTTACACCTGACCTGAGCCCAGAGAGGCAACATCTTATTCTTAAGTGGAAAATCCCATCCATTTAAAAAACTTTCAGCATCTGTTTAAGTTTATACACATGACTGTTGAACTAAGTGCCAAAGTATAGAGAAGATGAATTTCTTTCTTTTTAAACAACAATAAGCCAAAGTAAAAATAAAACCAATAGAAGTTGTAAAATTCCTTTGCATACTGCAACAGATCACACACTACCTCTTGGAGGTTATCGTCCCAGAGAAGTCTTTCCTGAGCAAAGAGGTCACCTGGGCAGCTCCTTAGCACATGGATTCTGTCCCAGTAGGCCTGGGTATGTCCTGGAATTTTGTCGTTTTTTTTTAGGTACTGTGGATTGAAGCCAGAGCCTTGCACTTGCTAGGCAAGCACTCTACCACTGAGCTACTTCCTAAGTTCTTTTAATTTTATTTTGAGACAAGGTTTCACTATGGTGCCCAGGCTGGGCTAGAATTTGCAATCCTCCTGCCATAGTCTCTGTAATAGCTGGGATTATAGGCATCACACAAAGCCTGGGATTCTGCATTTACAACCAACGCCAGGTGATGCCAGTGGTATTAGTTAGTGAACTGTAAGTAATTAGGCTCAAAAACATCTTGATTTCCAAATATTCATAAACCACCAAAAGTTAGATTCTCAAGTTAGGTAGGACAAGAGGGCATTTTCTTTTATTTTGGAATGGTTTCCTTCTGTCCCAGGCTTGCTGTTTCCAGGTGGAATCAGTGAAATGTGTGTGACCTTCACTGAGTTGTTGAATAATTTTTCTTTGGAGAATATAAAAAGTGCATGAGAACTGGGCAAGGTGAGAGTGTGTTGACTCTTCATTTTTCCTGGCCTTTAAAATCTCTCTAATGATCTGTTTCTTGTCCTCTGAGGGGTTGTGAAAATGCATTTGGTCCCATGATCAGGCTCTATGCTGGGGATTTTCATGCCCTATTTCATGTTATATCTGCCTAGAATGATATCAGCCTGTGTCAGTACAAATTGGTGCTGTGTGTGTGTGTGTGTGTGTGTGTGTGTGTGTGTATGTGTGTGTGGGTGGGTGTGTGTGTTCGTGCATATGCACATGAGGCTTGATCTTCTCCTCTGTGTGCCCTCCCTGCTGTGCTGGATGGGGCAGGCCACTCAAGCTTGCTGTGCGGAGGTGCAAGGAAGATTTTCCAGCTAGTGACAGAGCCTGAGCGATTTGCAGGCATTTGTGTGCTCATTGGCATGCCCTCTAGGCATCTGCAGTGTTTATCGCGAGGGCAAGAGGCTGCAGATAGATTTAATATTCCTTGTATGAGCTTCAGCCATCTGCCCACCAGCTCTCAGTGTAAGCATAAGCTGTGTTTCCAGAATCAAACACAAAGAGCTTGTTTTTAAGGGGGGAATTACCTTTCCTTTTTTTTCACAGCCATTTAGTGTAAATCATTTGTGTTTTCTTTGTGTTTGGGAGTAGGTTGCTAGGGTCACCTTTTTTGCAATTATATTTACTTTTGTTTTCTGATGCCTCTGTCATATTTGAATATGTAAATATTCTCCCTTTTCTTGATCTCCATCTATCTCCCATAGACTATATACTTGATGTAAATACTGGTGAAATCTTGGGACACATCCATGAGGTGGGAGTATTAGTTGATAGGCATTGGCGTTAGGTACAGTCTGACAATCTTTCCAGGAGAAATTGGAGTGCTTGAACTTCTCCTTCAAAGAAATTTTTGTGCCTATGGATGGGCCTGTCCTAGTAGCTTTAACTTGCTGTAGGACTAAGTTATTTGGATGTTGGGTCTTTTGACATAGAGGGGCATAGCCCCTTAAAGAGATGAAAACAACTTGAGCCCATCCCATGGTGTCCTTACAGTCTCACTGAGGTTAGAGCACTCCAGGAGCAGAGTTTGGAAAGCTCTTTAGCTTCAGCTGAGTGGGAACAGTGTTGGGACTCTTCCAGCATTATCAGACAAGCAACTAGGTGGCAGGAGTAACTGATGAGAATACGCTCAAGGCCTTGGGGTCAAAATTCTGTATTTTTACTGCCAGCAGAATATACATTGTCTTGCACTGGACAATGAGTAATTAAAAACAGCTCATTTCATGTTCCTTTCTTTCTACAGACTGAGGCTGAGAGAGCCCAGTCCTTGGAGCTCTTCTTGCCCCAGGCTGCGGGGCTGTTGGTTAAAGGAGGTAGACTGCATGCCCTCAGGGGGCATCTCTGTCTAGCTTGTGACCTGGGAAGGTCACCAAATCCCAGTGCTGCATTTTGCTCAGTTGTAACAGAGTGATTGTGATAGAACGAAAAGAGTTGATGAAACGATCAGACATGATCATGCCTAACAATATCGGAGAAGCACTTGGCACCCGGCCTCTCACAGGGTAATGCTGGCTACTAATGTTATTACCGTGGAAATGAAAGAGGGAGGAAACGGGAAGAGGTGATTCTCAGTCATGGCCTGTGCTGTTTGGCTGCGGAAAGTGTTATCTGAAATACAGGTTTGTATTTCTCCTTTTCAGGCTGATGCAAGGTAAGCCTTGACCTATCTCTTGCACCTTCAGAGGGTTTAGATTTGGTCTGACTTTGAGCCAGGTTTGAACTGTCTGGGTTCTGAGACTGATGGAGCCCTGGGGATGACCTTGGCCAGAACTCTTCAATCTCACTATGTGGTTAATGCAGAGCGGATCTGGACCTCCCTGGAGAGTTAGCACTGAGCCCTAGGTGGGTCTGAGCAGAACCTAGAGCCTGTCTCAGATCTCTGTGGGTCCTATGAGTTAGGACAGCAGGCCCATCAAAGAAGTGCAAGCAATGAGATGGAAACAGAAATGGTCCTTGCTGCAACCACTTCTGGGTGACCTTTTGGATCTTTAGCTTTCTGTGTCTGATTGCCACAGAGGACCCAGGCTGTTCAGGTGTTCGGCTTTATCCTTGCTGCAGCTGCTTGTTGCTGCCGGCCCCCCCTCTGCTCTTCTGCCGCTAAGTGCTGTGCTTTTGACTCTGCAGCCACCATTGTCCTGGGCAGTGCTGAGCCCTGGCTCTGCAGCTCCTTTTCCAGATGTTAACTACAATTCTACTCACTACTGCCCCCTGGGCCCCATGGCTCTGCGGGCTGCAGGAGAATGGTTCTCTTCTCTGTCCGGTGAACTTCAGGTTTCTGCTCTGGAACTGTGGTTCTAGAGAGTGTTGTATAGCCCGTGGTGCTTGGTAGGTTTTGTTGCGATGCAGGGCCGGTCTTGCCTTTCGCCAGTCACCACAGAGAGCCAGCCCTTGTGACAGCACAATGACTCTTATAGTAAACCCCACACTTGGGGGAGGAGTAGTTCTTAGTTCTTCTCCTTGTCTCAGGGACACAATACCCAATGCTTGAAATTTTAAGGAAAAGAAGATTTATTTTGGCTCACACTTAGAAATTTTAATGCCTTTCCATCCACGGTCGGAGCATGGTGGAAGGGACTTGGCAGAGGAAAGTGGCTCCTCTCATGGCTTACAGGAAGCAGAGTCAAGGGAGGAACCCAGGAGGGAGTTACAGCCTTCTAGGTCACACCCCTAGGGCCTGGCTCTTCTCACCAGGCACTGCCTCCTGACCCCAAATCAGCCATGGGGCCCCCACGTAACCCAGTCACCTTCCACATCCCCACTTATGAGCACATGAAGCTAGGGTGGATTCAGATATAAATCATAGCAAGTAACTTTCAGTCTCTCATCACACATATAATATCGTGAAATTTCCATGAGTTGATTCTTTCAGCTCTGTTCCCTCCAGAGTTGAGTTATGAAATACAGTGATTGGCATCACATTGGGTGGTTGAACTCCTTACTTAAATGACCTAACTTGCTGTGGTGCCAACTATATTGACCTGAACCTTAAGTCTGTCCCACGTGAGGGGAAAGCTCCTTCCCTCCCGTGACAGCCAGGGCAGGGCTGGAAGGTCAGCTGGGTCTCTTTGTTCATTAAGAGGCTTTGGCTACCAGCTTCAAGATAGCCTGTAAAGATCTTGCCCATCATAGCTTTTCAAATAAATAGCAGCTCACTGTGCCAAGGTCCCAACTTGCTGCATCTGGGAGTAAGCTTAGTGTGACAGGGGAGGCACCTCCAGAGCGTGGTGCTGAATGCTGAGCTCTTCCCCCCTCTCTCCCTTCCTCCTTCCCTTTTCTTTTCTTTCCTTCTTTTACTCAGCTCAGAGAAAAGTGGTATTTTTCAGGCAAAATCTGAGCACTGGCACAATTTACAGAGGAGGGTGGTTTTACACAATGGACACTGAGACAATGGATTATCAGGGCATTAGAATCTGCTTCCAACTCTACCCATATGGCAGCTATGTAAACCTGGGCAAAATTTTTTACCTTTTGATGCCTCTGATTCATCACCTATAAAGCACTGTGTGTGTGCACAAATGCTTGTAGGTAGTGATGGTTTGGACTAAATGACCTTAAAAGCACTCTTTGATGAAAATTGGCACCTAGCAACAGAAGCGGGAAAGGCCTAGGATATACTAAGCTTTGTCCCCTACCCACCTTCTTGGTGAGACAGAATGGGGTCCCAGACAGAAGCCACAGCCACATTTATTGTACTAAGAATGAAACACGGCAAAGATTAAGTCTAAATCCATAGCATTACTTGAGCACAGAAGATGAAGCTATTTTCTCCCAAATTGCTTTGATTGCTGCCAGTAGTTGATATTTGGTATGAAATCCATTCAGATCATCAACAGCCAAAGACACACACAGTGCACGAAAACATGTTGTAATTGGCACCATGGTAACTCTGTACAGTGTGTGATCTTAGCTGGGAGGAGGGAGAGCTGTAGATAACTTGTAATCTAATTTTCTTTGTTGTAAAATAGAGTGTTACCATTGTATTCCTGTGGAATAATAATTATAACATCTCCAACAAATAGAGTGCCTTTCTCAGGAGGTGCTTAAATTGCTCAATAGGCGTTCATTCAGCCTTGTAAACAGTAAAACCTGGCTGGCTTGCATTTTCCTCAACTGAAAATTCCTCTTAACCAGTGTCTCTCCTCATCTATCCTACTAGGATAAATGATTTTTTCTGCTGGTGACCCTGACACAGTGAGAGATACTGAGGAGCCTTCTGAATCAACAAAGAATTATGAAACCTACTAGAGTTTCAGTGTTAATTGCAATTTATGATAGCCTAGTTTTTTGCAAACTGGTAATTCACGTGTCCCAGAGATGATAATGAGTAGGAATAGCTGATGAATCAGTCTGCTCTATTCCTGACCATCCTGAAGTACAGAGTTGGCAGCCACCGTAAGAGCGGTGGTTCTTTCGAGCGCCGCTAAGGAAGCCGAGCACATATAGGAAGGGCTCTTGTCTTAGTCATTTTTCTCATTACTGGGACAAGATACTTGAAGCCTGGAACTTAAAGAAGGAGAGGTTTATTTTGGCTCATATTTTCGAAGCGTTCTGTTCTTTCATGAGCTGTGGGCTCCAGGCAGGAGCAGCATGGTGGAAGCTGTTCAGGTCATGGCAGCCAGGAAGAAGGGAAACAAGGGAGGTATGACCTTACCCACAGGGCCCATAGTGACCCCCCTCTTCTGGCCAGGCCCCGCCTCCTAGCAGAAGTCAGGTAGAGCCTATAATCCATCCACTCCTGAAGTTCTGCCCTACGATCTCCTGAGGCTTTAGGGGGACAGCTAAATATAAACCATATAACTAGTGTGGCAGGCATACATTCACCAGAATTACTCATTCTGGGAAAATGACAATTCCCGGAGATTTATTCTTTAATGTCTACATTTGCTTCTACTAAGTAAGAGAAATAGGTCTATTTTGAAAGTATTTCCACGTGAGAGTTTGCCATCTCTGCAGTTCTGGGTGTTGTCAGTAACTGGATTGAATGATTCCAGCAAGGTAGGTGTCTTTAGCATCAAATTTTGGGTGACATTTACTAGAGCCTCTTCACAGGTGCCAGATATTTTTTCAGGATAGTGTTGGAGTTGTGTCAATTGGCATGTTCTAAATTCTCTATTGAAGTGATAAGATCTTAAATCAGTTAAAATGATAAACTTGATTCTCTCTTCTAAATGTCCAAATTTTAAATTACAGGGTCATTGAAAAGGTTTTAAAATTAGTATTGTCCTCAGGTTCACTGTGGAACACAGGATATTGAGGAATGTGTAAACAAGGAAATAAAAATAGGCCATAATCCTCTCACCCTGAGATAACTATTACTGCCTTTTGATACATTTCCTTCCATTTCCCCCATGTATGTGTACACATGCATGCATTTGACAAATTTGGATATGCTGCATGTATAGTATGCTGTCTCCAATGATACTATAGTAAGTATTTTTCTAGGGCATTTAATACTCTTTTAAAACAACTTAGTCCTAACTTTGTGAACCATAATATATTAAACCAACCCACTGTTTTGGACTTTAGCTAGTTTACACTTTGTGGCTTTATAATGCTGCAAAAACTATCTTTGTTCATTTGTTGTTCATTTATCTGTTTATTCAATCAGACTTTATCGAATATCATGTGCCAGGCTGGGGAGCTAAAGATATGCAATTAGTCCTAAGTGTTCTAATAAATAACACTTATTACTATTACTCCTGTGGACCAAGAGTACGGTATTGGTATTAGTAATGATAATTATATGACTGTATAATAATTATTCTAATAAACTATTATGATATTGCAGTATTAGCTAAATAAATTCTTATAAAGTAGATACTATTAGCACACTGTTTTGCAGGTGAGAAAATGGAGGCTTAGCAAGTCACAGTGGTTTGCTCAAGATCACTCAGCTGGTCACGGGCCGAGTCAGAATTCAAACCCAAGCAGCACTCACTTGATCCTATGGACAAGAGACAACTTCAAATGCATTCATTTTGGAGTGGTTCTCTGATTATTTTCTCAGGATCAATTCTAAAAAGAAATACTGGATGAAAGCATATGGACAAGTCTTTTAGTGAATTATACTGCTGTCAAAGTCCTAAATGGGGGAGAAGTAGAATCTTTTGTTCACCCTTCCCTTCCCTTCCCTTCCCTTCCCTTCCCTTCCCTGCCCTGCCCTGCCCTGCCCTGCCCTGCCCTGCCCTGCCCTGCCCTCCCCTCC
>PVLD010007123.1:0-74827 GCA_004027595.1 Dinomys branickii | reverse complement strand
AGTCTCCCTAGTGCTGAAATTACAGGCATCTGCCACCTGACCCAGGTTTTCTTCCTTTTTTTGTCTTTTTGTCCTGGCTGTCTGTTCTTGCTTTAGGAAATAGACATGGTAGGTTTTCAGGCCTGGGCATGACCTGGAGAAGGTCTGGACAATGCACCTGTGGTCCAGGCAGGGTCAGTGGGGAGTTACCTTTCAGACGTATTTATTTCCTCTGGACTCTACATAATGCAAGATGCCTCAGAAGAGTGGGTACAGAGCCTAGATCAGTGATGGTAAAGTTCTTAGAACTTCCAACAATAACAAATGGTCCACTGTGGCATGCATGCCATAGGTTTGTCACCATTGGTCTAGATACATAGATTGGAAGTGAGTATGTAGACACTTAAGAGGAATGTCATCATAAAAAATCATGCCTCTGCTCGGTAAAAATCATCAGGTTTTGTTAAAGACTCTTATTTCAATTCATATTTAGTTTAACTGTCCTTGCATATAACCCATAAATTATCCATGTGTGTCTGTGAATATTCCTTTGACTGCTTCTTATTGTCACACTCCTTCTCAGGTTCTGTGTCCCCAAATGATCATCATCTGCCCTTTGCCCAATGTCTCAGTACCATGTCATAGGAACTCACGGATTTGATTCCAGTTGTCCTTGATTCTGGCTCTGGTGCTAACTTGTTGAGTGTTCTTGGGAAATCTTTTTGATTCTCATTTTCTTACTTTTAAAATAATACAGAGTTGTGACACTCAAATGAAATGTTATGGATAGAAAGTAGTAATAGCTAGACTTTATTGGGTTCTTTTCATTAGTATCACTAAATAAAGAAGTTTTAAGTATTTAAAATGCACACATACCTCTACTTATTTCCTGAAATAATCATGGGGTGAGCCATTCTCTAGGTAGCTCTCACGATCTTCATCCTGATGTTACTTCTGTGATTGTGTCACATTACAAGGCAGAAGGCACGTTGGAGATGTCATTAAGGTGACTAGTTGACCTTAAGATTTCTCAGGGAGCCTAATATGATCATAGGAGCACTTTGAAAGCTCAAGTTTCCTCTGACTGTTGGCAAGAGAGGAAGTCAGATTTCAAGCATGGGAAGGAGTCAGTCCTGGGGCAATGTGGAAGAAGGAGAAACCACTTGGGGACAAGTCTGGACAGCATCTTGGAGCAGAGTGGGCTCCTGGTTGCCAGCCAGTGAGGAAACATAGCCTCAGACTTCCAGTGGCTGGAACTGGATTCTCCCAACAACCTGAATAAGTTTGGTTTCAGCCTTGGGAGAGCCTAGGTAGAGAACCTACACTTCTAAAACACAGAACTGTGAGCTGATAAATGAATGTTGTTTCAAGCTGCAAAATTGTGGGAATGTGTTGACAGTGATAGAAAACTAATATAAACCATGTGTGAGAGGTGTGTGTTACAGTACCATTTTGTAGGCAAGAGAACTGAAGCTCAAAGAAGTAGTCACTTACCTGAAATATCACAGCTATTAAACATCTTAGTATGTTCTATGCTACAGCAGAATCCCACAGACTGTATAATTTTTAAAGATCAGACATTTCTTCCTCATAGTTCTGGAAGCTAGAAGTCCAGGGTCAAGGTGTTGACCTCTAGTGAGGGCTACTTTCTGCTTCCAAGATGGCACCTTGAATGCTGGGTTCTTTGAAGGGGAGGAAGCCCTGTCCTCACATAGTAGGAGGCAGAAGGCAAGGCGGGGGGGGGGGCGAGCCTTGCTCATCAAGCCCTTTTATAAGGAGCTCTTTACTCTCTCATGAGGACAGAGCTCCCCTGACTCAGTTACCTCCTGAAGGCCATATCTCTCACAATGCAGTGGGGATTAAATATCAATGTCGATTTTAGAGGGACAAGTGCATTCAACTCACGGCAGTACCAGGAGTGGGGTTTAAGTCCCTGGGGTCTGCCCTCAGAGCCCGTGTCTGCCAGTTACCATGGTGCTTGAGACATCAGTAGTATCATCACACACTGACCCTGCCCCTTCGCTTTCTAGCACAGTCCAGGGTGCACTTGGCTATTATATTTCTCCATTTTGCTGTTGGGTCTTGCCCAGTGGCCAGGGGTTCTGGAAATTACACACACACACACACACACACACACACACACACATACACACACACATACAGGTATACTTGGAGCAAGAGTTTTACTCATAGGGCAGGCCTTTTATTTTATAACAAACCTGAGTATTTCAAGGACTCGAATGAAATAGACAAAAGTCAGACAGTTAAAATAAGTTTATGCTTTTTTTTTATTATGGATCTGGGGAACGAGTCCAGGTTCTTTGCACTGAGATACACTTTCAACCTTAAAATAAACCTTCTTTTTGAGACAAGGTGGTGCTAAGACACTCATCTGTCGAGGGTAGGTTCAAACCGGTGACCTTCCTGCCTCAGGGTGCTGGGATTCCGGGCATGCGCCACTGCACCCGACACTAGTACTCCTGTTGTTATTATGCTGAGGCTGGGTCTTACCACATTGCCCAGGCAGGCCTGGAGCCTGAGCTCCTTCAGAGTGTTGCGATTACAGACACGTGTCACCATGCCCAGATAACTGCATGCTCTTTTATGCTTTAGGCGCTTGATAATCTCTTTATTGTAAAACTTACTTGACTGAAAATTTTAGAAGTACTGAGGTGATACCTTCAAACTAATGTACTCTAACTCCTTTCTTTCCACTTGTATCCCCTAAATGCATAGTGTTTTGCTGCACCAGCTACAATTTCAGAACGATAATGAGGAAATCTGGACCCGGCCTTCATTACTGTCCTTCCCCGTCTTCTGACTGTCCAACAAGCCTTCACTGAGGATGTCTCCTCTGCCCTCAGTGTTGCTGACGTAGCATGCCTTGACAGAATCATGAAGACTTTTCCAGTTCTTTTTGCTTGCGTATAAAATTAGGTGATTTGAACAAACTTTCTCTTGGGTCCTTCTTGTCACCGAATCTAGTGCTTTTACTGCTGTCCTAATCGCTGACCTCAAGGTTGCACAAAGCAGAGTAGTGTATTTCCCAGTACACCCTGGTCACCGCTGTGGGGCTGGGGTCTCCCCGGGTGCCTAATACTAAGGCAGATCTCAGGGTGTCCTCAAACCTCCTGAAGCCAAGGGGCTCAGGGTTCTCATTTTAAGCAGACCTCCCAGGTCATTGCTGTGCACGCTTAGCTTAGGAATATAGAGCCACGAGCGTGCTAACAGATATGCCTCGTGTCCCTGGGGGCGTCTCCTGGTTAGGAGACAGCTGACAGGGTGGGAAGAGGAGCCGGGCCGGCCGCACTGCCCGGGTCGCGGCCTGCCTTGCCCACCCTTGGTTTTCCAGGCTGACACCGAGGTCGGGCAGGGGGCTGTGCGACACCAGGTTCCGCGCCTACAAAGTCACCTTTCCGGCTGGTTGGCCTCAACCTGTGGCTACCCGGCGGGCGGCGGCGCGGAGCCCCGTCCCTAGGGCAGGGCGGGGCGGGCGGAGCTTCGGGCGGGAGGCCGGGCGGGGTCACCGGGGACGAGCGTCCCCGCCCCGCCGACCCGTCCTCGCAGCGCCCGGCCCGCGTCCCCGCGCCCGCGCCGTCCCCGCCCCTCGGCCCCTCCCTCCCCGCCCGGCGGCGGCGACGGCGACACGGCTGGCAGGGCCGGGCGGACGCGGCCGGCGGGAGCGCGGAGCCGGCCTCGCCGCGGTCTATGGCAAAGTTTCTCGCCGAGCTGCTGGGCTGCGCGCTGCCGGGCAAGGGCGCCTCGCTCGCGCTGGAGGTAGGCGGAGGGCGGGGCCGGGGCCGGGCCCTGCGGATCTGCGCCTGGGCTCCGGGGACGCGGGGAGAGGGTGGCGGGGGCGCGCGGGGGCCGAAGCCCCCAGCTCGAGTGCCATCCTCCCTGTCCTCCCTGCGTCGTGTTTGTATTTTCCTCCCCTAGTTGACAGGTGAGCGCGTTTCCGTCAGTCTAGACGAGTTTTGCGAGTTGCTCTTTACCTAAGCGGCAGGGATAGCAGAGAAGAAGCCCCCTGCTGCGGTCTCTCCCAAAGCCGACGTGGGTTTTCCTCTTTTAGTCTGCAAGGTGAGGAGGGAATGGTTTTCTGCCAAAGGTTCCTCTGCCCCTTCTGCCGCCTGGAACCCCACACACGCCCAGGGTCCAGCGCAATGTGGACCTCAACTCCTTTCTTTTTCCCTGGGGATGACGCGGATGAGAAGGGGATTTGCCACATTCGGCGAACACCACAGCTGTGTGTCAGAGGCGGATACCTCTGAGTGCTCATACCTGCCTGGGTGCCGAGCACGCTGCGGTCAGCGGCTCTGGGAGGGGTGCTAGGGGGCTTAAGCGCTCATCCTCCTGAGGGCTCGGTGGCTTCCACAGTTTCATACTGGCATGCAATCGGGAGGGCTTCACACGGTGACCCCCAAATCTCTACAGTCAGAGCAGCGTCCTTTGTCTCCAGCTACCCTTCCGCCCTCTCAGATGACCCAGCAAGCAGGCCTGGACCAGAGAGGGCCGTGGCTGTGGCCAGATTAACCAGCTCTGTGGTCTGTGTGGGTGTGCTCCTCACGCGGAGATAAGGCCTCAGACTTCCCCGCGGGCCGCAGAGCTACCCCAAGCTGCCCCTCAGCAGTTTCTTGATGGCCAGAGAGACAGAAGTTGGTCTGTCCTCTGATGGGTGCAGGTCATTGTCTCTTCAGCTTCCAAGCTCCTAGTGTCCTCTCTGGACGCTCGTGAGCTCTTCCTGGCCTTGGAGGGCTGTGGGTGTTCTTACCTTCTGGGGGCCTAGGAAAATACTCCTTTAATTTTGGAGCTTGAATTGTCCAACCCATAATCCCTGCTGTGTGACAAGATGGTTTTTAAGCCAGGAGATCCCAGTGGTAGATGATTAGGAAGAGTCTGGAAAACAAGAGGGGAGTGGGAAAAATGAGGCAGAGATGCCCGGGCAGTTGGTAACCTGAAATGTACAAAATGGAGAGAGCAGAAAGCCAAGTTTTCCAGGCCTGTGGTGAAAATTAGCAGTCGCCCTTGGCACGCAGCGTGAGAAGTCCACGTGCTTCTCTGTGAAATGTTCGGCAGAATTTGGGAGTCTCTATGGAGTCTGAAATATTCCTACAAAACTGATTTTTTGTCTTTGCTTTTCTTCTCTTTTCAGAGATTGGAGAATTACCAAAACCCATGCTAAGTGATTTTGGTTATATACACTGCCTTTTGGTTGTATATTCCTACCTGTTTTACCCACTAGCCAATAGATGTCTCACCTTGACTTTTAGGGGATGGCTGGTTCCCAGTTGCTTGTGGGAGCCTACAAAAACCAGCCATAGACATATTGAGACAGTTAGAAAATAGAGTGACTGTTTGTCTCTGAAGAGTTCTTGGGGAAGGAAATTCCCTCAACCCTTAGTAGTGCTTCCGTCTTGCTTTGTGCTGTTTTCTACCCGTCTTGTCTAGAGAGAAGCAGGAGCTGCTTGTAGCACCTGTTCTTTCCATCTTTTGCCAAATGGTTGGTTTAGCACTAGTTGAGTTGACCCAAAACACACCACTCAGATACAACTTTTTTTTGGTGGTACTGGGGGTCGAACCCAGGATCTTTGCACTGAGCCACATCCCTAGCATTTATTTTTTATTTTGAGACAGAGTCTCATTAAGCTGCTAAATTGCCCCGCCTGGACTCCAACTATCTCACCTCCGAGAGTACTGGGGTTATAAGCATGGGCCATCATGCCTAGCTAAGTATCATGTTTAACCGGTGTTGCTGGAGAGGTCAACTGATGATGCCTTTCCTACCTGTGGAGAAAATCAGTCCCCAAAGAGATGAACTGAGTCAGGAATGTGCTTGGAGGACACTTGCCTTTCACACAAGGGCCCCTTCAGCACACCCTTGCCTGCAAATGAGAATGCTATCATCCAGCTCTCTGCCTCTCGGATGGAGAGAAATGGGAAGAAAAGATATTCTTATTTTCTAAATGTTTATTTCCTAAAAATGAAAGTTCTAGGACATGGGGAAAATTTTAGGCAGACCTTTCTTTGCCCTGAATGCTCTGATTCCACTTTGGAGTTTCCCTTTAGTTTTAGAGAGATCAGGAGAAGAAATGGGCGTTTTCATAGTGAATGGCCTTTGGTTTCATTTTGGCTAGAATGTGGCCAAAGACGTAGTTACATGGCCTGCAGGCCATTAAGGTGTGCACCAAGGAAACTCTGCCTGAGACCTGAATCTAGGGAAATGGGTGACAGGAGATGGTGAACACAGGGACAAAAAAGTCACTGATTGAAACCAGCTCCAATGTGTGCCTGCCCATCCCATGTTCAGAGGCTGAGGACAGAGGGAAATATTGGAAACACTGCCTTAACGGTCATTGTGGTACTCTTTGCTTTATTTCTTCTTGGTATTTAAATTGCAAACCAAGCCTCTGACAACAATTTTGCAAACCCACTAGATTTGTTTTCTGTCTCCATGAGTGCTGCTGCCTAACAGCAGTGACCACTTTATTTTAATCTATGCATAATACACAATAACTGAAGTTCTCACCTACTTTGGCCCAGACTTCGTGCTAAAAGACATAATAAACATGATCTCAGCCATCCTGCTGATACTCTCATGACACCATATCATGCAAATCATTCATGTTTCATAGATGAGAAAACTCAGTTTAAGAAATTTGCTTAAGGTCACTAGCAGTGTGTGCTTCAGGGAGGAGGCAACCCAAGCTTGTTTCAGTGTCAGGATCTTCAGCTATGGCTAACTTGGTGTACTGGGGTTTGTCTTTTGTGGAAGAAGGAAAGATCAGTCCTTGTTCTCTCATTTGCCTCATTATGTTATTGGTGGGACAACGTGAGGTTCTTACTCCAGAGGTGTTCTGTCAAAGGCTGACAGGACTCAGAGTCATTGTGAAAGAAAAGGCTCAGGTTCAGATTCAGCTGCAGTGGCCTTTTTTGAGCATTTTGTGTGCTGTCTTGTTTTAAACCCCTAATAATGCTACAAGGTAAGTAATACTATTATTCTTCTTTTATAAATGAGGAAGCCAGTGCTCATAATGACTCTGTGAACTGTCCAATGTGAGTCATCTACTCGGGGTCTGATCTGGGAAGTAAATTGTGGACAGACTCTTGGCCGCAGCGCTTTGCCCGCCGTCTGCGTTGACTCAGCTGGTTTCCTGGCCTCTGATGTCTGTCTCATCTGCCCCATCTTTTGCACTCTTGCCCTAATCCTCTTGCTAATAGCCCAAGTCGGTATGGTGCCCATTTACATATCAGGGAGACTCCATAGTGTACACAGACCTCCTCCACAGTGTATGCAGACCTCCTCCACAGTGTGGTCTCTGCCTGGTATTCTGGCCTAAACTTCCCTTCCTCCCACTATATTCTTAGTATTCCAGCATTTTTAGTCCATTCCTGTTTCTCGGTCACGTCCTCTCACCTCCAAGATGTTCCATTGTCTGAAACATTCTTCCCTAACATTCAGCCACTGAAGTTTGATCTGCCTTCAGGGTTCAGCTCAGATCTTACCTACAGTTCCACTCCTTGATGATTTCCAGCCCTCTGCCACAAACCCATTGAATATTATGGGTTATTGTGTTTTCCAGAGACTGAGGACAACTTCCTCTTTGAACTTCTTTATGCTTCAGTTATGTCTTTAAAGGGTAATAGTAGTGCTCAAGGGAAGAAGTGAGGGTTAAATGAATTAATGAAATTTCATTCCATAAACTAGTGTTGAGACTGTCACATTTGCCTGACCTCTTCCTTGTCAGGAGCTGTGCATTTTTTCCCTTCCACAGCACCTAGCCTGGGTTCTTTTGTACATTGTTTTCCAGCAAATAAATGTCTGATGAATCAAGTTAATCTTCTAGCCCTGAAAGTTCATAACTTTCTTCGTTATTAAATTATTTATTGTTCATTTGAAATTCAGAATTAACTGGGCACCCCCTAGTTTTGTTAAAAAATAAGACAATTCTGTTTTACCCAACCACCTATCCACAAAACTCAGTTCCTAGAGTCCAGACCAAACCACTTGTGAGACCCTTGTCCTGTCCTTCTGTCTTTATAATTTCTATTCTGCTAGAGATTCTGTCCCAGGCCACGGGAGCCAACCCTAGGAAACTGCAGCTGAGCCAACTCTGTCCCCACGGCCTTACTTGTGTGAGAATGCTGGAGTGAACTATTGCAAGTAGCAGGGCTGTGACTGAGAGGTGTATTACTAGCACCCATTCTTTATATGTTCATTCATTCATTCAGCAAGTATTAACACCCAATTGGAAGCCTTTCTAAGAGATAGTCAAACTGTTCTAACTGTGGTCCACAGTAAGGAACATCTTTTGCATTGCAATCCTGGAGGTACTTAGCTATTTATATCTATAACATAGGTATAGTTGCAAGAAGAGTACTTTTCCTTACAGTGTGGGGTACACTCTGACCATTGTAATTCTTTCCTTTCCTTTCCATCCTGCTTCTTTCATTCCATTAAAAAATAAACTAGTAAAGACCCACAAATTGATTTCATGGGTTGTAACCCACAATTTGAAAAGCACTTCTATAGAGGATAATAAAATTCTATTTTTACAAAACAATTTATATTACCCCATTATCCCAGTACTATATTTATGCATTATTACACTATACATGACGGGATTTTTATTGTCTGTCTTGGGAAGCTAGTTACCATGAATAACATTATTCTTTGAGAGAAAATGTTTTCAGGCTTACAAACAACTAACTTACCAAACAACATATGATAAATACCTACTTTTAAACTGGGGCCATTTAGGGAAAAGGGCTGGCATGTTATCTGAGCATTTTTTATGACTTTTTTATTTTAAACAATGGGCCTGAATTTCAGTCTATTTCTCTCTTAGGACCCACTTAAGGCAAATGTGCTCCGGTTAGATTGACTCCCCGGGCTACATTTTGTGGATCACTGCAGTTTTATATTTTAGTTGACTTTATTCCTTTTTTTCTGTAAGGAAGTCACATCTTTAAGCAGTTTTTTCCCCCTTCTCTGTTCCTCTAACTTGTCTACTAGAGACCTTGGTTTTGTCCCCTGAAGTGAATAGTTGAGCTCCTTTGTTCAAACAATCTTGGAGAGCCTCATTTACTTGTCGTTCTGCTGGGGTTCAAGCCTGTTGAGATGAACCACGTGGTCAGACTTGCGGAAAGCAAATAACTTGGACACGAGTGGCTATAGCTTCTATGATTGGATGTTGGTAAATGATCGTAGAAGTTTACTTTGAGAATAATAGCTCCTATTGCCACAGCTGTGCTTTCCACGACCATTTGAATTTTAAGCTAATGGATACTGGGCTTGTCTTGTAAATTCACAGTTTTTTTGTCTGAGGGCCGATTGGATTGCTCTACTGCATCTGGACCATTGTGTACACAGGAGCGACTCTACTCACCTTTTGTGTTAGTCGCTTTTAAACTCTGCATGGGGTCCTAAATGCACGCATTTTATTTATAGGGATATTTGGTCCCATTATGATTACATCTGTCTAATGGCTTCTTGCTGAGAAATTGTTACATGGTTTTTTTCTCTTTTGTATTTTGATAAGGCAAGGCTGGTGTTTCATATCTGTCAAATGGCCAGTGTGGGTAGCATGTCCTAGGGAGCTGGGATAGGAGTTTAACTCTTTGATGCATTTCCTTTTGCTTAGTTCTTTTCAATTCATAATGGTGTTCCTATATATTATGATTTTTTTTTTACTTTGTATGCCTTTGATAAAATAGGTCCAGTGGTGACATTTATATTAGTAGAGTTTTGCCTACATAGCTACCTTTTGAGGTGGCCCATAAAAATGATAACTTTTGCTTATCTGAATTTGTGATGATTTCCTATGCTTTCACCTTTGGACAGTCTTAAATGTAGTGTAGGCCTCTTTCTTGAAATACTGATACTTTGCTGTTTTCTCTAAACCTTTACATTTTCAGACCAAAGTGGAGGCTTCGTCATCCCCTCCTGCTGCACCTAATTGAAACTCGTTTCTCTTTTCCAAGGTAGCATAAACACAGGCAACTGAAAACATACCCTGCTTTCTTTTCACTAGAGTGGTGCGCTTAGGTACCATTTTAAGATGCTTTCTTTCTTTTTTTTTCTGATCACCCTCAGCCGTTGACTCCTACAGAGGCTTTCCTGGGTTATATCTTTCTTCTTTACCCACACCATTCTTCATTCACTGATCTAACAAATGCTTTTGGAGTTCCTGCTGTAATCAAGGCACACTAGGCTGCAGAGGATTTCGTGGTAAGTTGCTCACTGGGTTTCTTCCCTCAAACCTTGCGTCTCTGCACTCTTTCTAGCTATGCTGCTAGTATATGCTACAGTGGCCTTTCATCCTCACCCTTCTACAGCAGGGTCTACACGAGTTCTTACTTCACAGACTCAGGTCTCTAAATTCTCCCAGATGATCTCTAAAATGTTCTTCTAAGTGTCTCACCCTGCCCAGCCAGTTTTGCTTCCTGCCATTGATTTCCTTCAGGGATCCTCACATGTCCAGTACAAAATCTTGCTCTTGTACCTGTGTTTATGCTACCTGCCAGTCCTCTCATATGACCTGTGCCTGCTCCTCTTACCTTTCCTCACTGAAGTCTGCTGAGCTTGAGGGCCATCAAGAAGAGCCAGGCCTTCATGAAGCCTTTCTTGGGTACAGTGGGGAAGCTCACAGTACACAGGGTGGGGAGTCATGCATTTAACTTCCAGTCCTGATTCCCTTGCTTCTAACCTGTGTGACCTTAATTGAATAAACTATTTTCATTGTGACTTAGTTTTATTTTCTGTAAAATTGGAACAGTAGTACTAGCTATCTGTTTGAGTTTTTATGAGGATTATATAGAATAATTTACATAGCATACTTAGCATCATATCTGAAATGTATTAATTGACAAATATGTATAAAATAACTAATAAACTTTCACCTTGACTCCCATATTCTGACTCACTTATCTTCTTTCACAAGCTTAGGAAATATCTTACATTTCCCAGAATCCTCCATAGTGCTAAGCAAAATGTAGGTGTTCGGTCAATGCTTATTAATTTTGAGAACATTCCATATGCTGTTTTAGCAGAATCTGGGAACCAATTTATTTCTGGATGCATTTAATTTTATTTCATGGAAATGTGGCAGCCACATCCTTTAGTGACTGGCCCTCTGATCTACGGGATATACACTGCAATCTATGGGAAGTACGCTGCAGCTAACTTGGGCTGCAGTTGTACAAATGATGATAATGTACTTTTATATACAGCTGTAGCAGAGGCAGCATTTGAAAAATGTGCCAATTATAAGTGCCACTTAAATGCAACTCAGACATAGATTGCAACATAATTAAATTCAGAGTATTTTTTTATTTTTCAGTTGATTTGCAAACATCTATCCTGAATATAGGTCAAGTGAAGCAAATCCGTGCCTGCATCGAGATTTTATTAATCAGACTTTTACTTTCCGTGCCAATGGTGACGAAGGTCGGAGGTTAGATTAGATTACTCCAAAAGTAATTTGCTCCAAAGAACACTTACCCAGTGGGCTTCCTTAGCATCTTTCCAGTGGGAAAGAGGCAGTACTGATGCCCTACTTCCCTGGAAGCTCAGTTCTTGCCTGGGAGCATGAGAGTCTACATTCATAGAGATTACTTGAACTTGACTGGAAATCAAGTGAGGGTCCCTACAGAGAGGCACAGGGGTCTGACAAGCAGAGCGGTGGTGTTATGGATCACAGAGAACTTGCTGCAGGAGCCATAAGATTTGGATTCCAAGCTAGGGTCATCTTCTCCCTGGCTGTATTCTGTTGGAGGAAATCCCTTGAGCCACTGAGTGTCCATTTCCATAGCTGTAGCGTGAAGACACCAATATTTGATTTGCTTCATGCACAGAGATGTGAGCCTCTAGTGTGGTAACAAATCTGAAAGTTCTTTCTGCAGTGTCAAGAGTTACACAGATTTGAGATGCTGTTACAGACGCCGTGATGCAGTGATGAAGAGAAGCCTAAGGGGCGTACTGGGAGGGTGTCCTGGCAAGCAGAAACCTGCTGGTGAATGGTAAAAAGGTAAAGGAGGAAAGATGAAATAGTGAGAATTTATAAGTAGAGACCAGCGCTTCTGAATCCAGTGCAGAGTTTACTGAATAAGCCTCTCTTCCTTCACTTAAAGGTATCTTGGTGTTCTTAGAAACTGTGCTACCAGCCTGAATTTTTAAGATCCTATGGTTTCATTTCATGGAGATATTTCTTTTCCAGAATGGTGCTGTTCAGTTTGGAATATGATTGTGAGTTAATGGGAATTAACCTGATCATGATCTCGATCACTTAGGAAGGTTATTTCTTGTAAATAAAAATCTTTGATTTCCTCTAGTTTCTTACGATGTCTAGTGTGTTGTACTCATCTTATCTGGAGAGGGAGAACTGTGGAGGACACAAAGCAGAGTAGGGTTCAGCCTCAAGAAGTCATAGACACACAGCTGACTTCCTGCACAGCCCAGCGTCATTTAGTAGTTGGTCCTCACAGTGGCCATAACTACCCATAACTAGGCCTATGACTGGTCTGAATGTCACTCACCTTGTTCATAAGAGTCTTCATACTCAGCTTTGCATGGCAGTGTTAGTTCTACACAGCCCTGAGCTCTATCCTCCCTAAAGTAGATGTTTAATGGATCCTACCTTACAGGGTAGGGAGGTAGCTCAGTGCTAGTTATTCTAGTAACCACAGTAATTTGTTTTCTAAGCTAGTGGTTCAACATTCTATGATTTTAATTTTTTAAAATTTTGTCTTAATACTAATGTAGAATTGTTCTGGCTCTTTGCAACTGACACTATTTTAATGCAGTGTGTGTATGTTTGTGGTACACACACAGGGACTGGAGGTACAGAGAAAGGAAATAGCAAGCATTAAAAAGTCAGATGGGTAATTGGGCCAGATATCCTGTCTCATCCTTTGTCCAAGGCTCAGAGCCAATCTGGTATTACTAGCAGTGTAGTAAATTTTTCCTTGAGTTCAAAACCACATGTACATTTGCCCTTTTATATCTACTGCTATTCTCTACAAGGAATGATCACACACCCAACATCCTCCCAGCAGTCTCTACCCAGGGAGCCGGAACTATCTCTGGAGTCAGTAAATGGTAGACACAGAGACACTTGTTATGAGGTGGCGTTCTCAGGGGAAGGGATTACGTATATATACGTGATATACGTGATATAGGTGACATATATAAATAAGTGATATATATGTCACTGGGTCAGAGCTGGGACTTGACTATATAACTCCTGGTATCTATTTGTATCCAGAAATTTACACAGGATTATTGCACTTTCTGAGAACTAAACACTAGTAAAATTCTGTCAGTGTGGAGGAGGGAAGACAGTGACTGAAGGCCACCTGCAGGGAGGACTTCTGGGCCAGACCCAGAAGGAGGATCTGGGGTTTGGATCCTATATTGCAGAAGAGGAAAGTGACTGTTGTTTGAAGTCCTCCTCTTTCCTTCTGACTCCAGAGTCTAGCTACCCTGTGTGTGCAGAAGAGCTTAACATCCAGTGACCCAAGCAAACGTGCTCTGGGCCTGCGCAGAGCAGAATAGGAAGTTGATGCAGGGACAGTGGAGGCCACAGGCACCCTGTGGCCAGCCTCGCCTGTGTGCTAACTGGACACATGGGTAGTCTGGCACACAGTGATTTGCTCCTGGAATGGCCATGATGGTTGCTATGATGGCCATCACATTGTGACCAGAAGTTAACCTGAATCCAGAAATCTCACTGGTTTTATTTAGTAGCTTGGCTCCAAAAGCCCAGGTGTGGTTGTGTACATGGCGCCAGACACAGAGGACACTTACCTTGGGTTAACAATTTCACCGTGCTTTCCTTCTGAGTGTCTATTCTGACCCCTTCTGCTTTTCCAGCTTAGGGAGCTCCTTTCTGCAAGCCTGTGACATAGCTGTGTTCAGCTTTCATGTTTTCCATTTCACTCTGCAAATAGAAACTGATTTCATTTTTTTCTCGTGTAAAGAAATAGTGCATCTGATTTTACAGGCTAGGGAAAATGATTGGAAAGCTTCCAGCCAGGCCCTGAGGAAACCCCTAAAATTATCCTCTACCTTATGGACTGTCCAGATTGTTTGTGTGTGTGGCTGGGGAAGATGGGGGGCAGGGAAGAGGGATTTGGGAAATAAGATTTTCTCATTCCCAGATGCTGTGAGTGGAGTGAGTCAGATGGCTGGGTAAGTCCTCCTGATGCCTACTGTGATTTTTAGGAGTCTGTTTGTTCGGTGCCAGGTTTGTATGTCCAAGCAGCAGGGCAGACCCTCTGGCGTCCCCAGTTAATGCAGCTCCTTCTTTCTGTGTGTTGTGTGGACTTCCTTTTTGTGGGAGCACTGCCCTGAGAAAGGCAGGGACCTTTGTAGTCTTACCTCGGGCTGCATCTTTGTTCAGTATCACTATGGGTTACAGTCACAAGAGAGTATGATCTCACTTAATACATAATAGTAACAGGTTTTTTAAAGAATTTATGAAAGCATGTTACATAGGCTCTTTTATTAGAAACTACATATGAGGAATTATTTTACTCTGGTTATAGGTGGAAAAACCAAGGAACCAGGAATTGACAAATATTAGTTATTGGGAAATGTCTTAGTTACTCTTCTCTTGTTGCTGAGACAAAATATCTAACACCCACAAGTTAAGGGATGAAAAGTTTATTTAGCTCACAGTTTGTAGAGATCTTAGTCTACCGGTGGCTGTCTGCAAGGCAGGGTGGCATGGCAGAGGAACACCAGAGAGCTCTTGACAGGCAGAAGACAGCAAAATCAAGGAAGTGATCAATAAGTGACGAACTTCTTTCTGTCTTATCCAGGCTACCCACCCTCAGAGCAGGTGGCACCGTTAACGCTAGTGCCCTTAATCCTAGCATTTCACTGTGAGTCAGTCCCCCTGTCATGCAGTCTAGATCCAGCCACCTCTGAAAAGCCCCACCTATGAACTGCGTGAGGCTTTGGGGGAACATTAGACATAAGCCATAACTGGAAACCATGTGAATCTAAAATTGTCCCATTAGAGTTGTAGATACTAAAAATAATTTACCCCCCTTTCCTCTGTGTCTTCCTTTTTAATAGAATAATGCTTACCAGGGGTGGGGGTGGTTGATAGGAAGTGGGGTGATGTAGGTCAAAGGATACAAAATTACAAATATGTAGGATGAACAAGTTTAGAAAGCAAATGTACAACACAAGGACTATAGCCAATGGTAGTTTATTCTAGATAGAGAGCTTTTAGTTGCTTTTGCCACATGTGTACACAGAGGGGTACTTGTGAGAATAGATATATTAATTTGCTTAACTACAGTGATCAATTTCACTATGTATATCAAAACATCAGGTTAAATATATACAATAAACAAAGAAGATAGCACTCTTAAAATGTTGCCAATTGAAATCATTAATATAGAATACCTTGTAAATCATAAAGTAGTGCAGTAATTTAAAATATCTACCTCAAGTACAGCTTGAGGATATACCTCATATACAATGCAGGGTAAATGTAAATGGCATATTACAATTTAGTTGAAAATCTCATTATTAATTTTTCCCATTTTTGGTCTTGCAGATGAATATGAGCTGCTTTGATAATCTGTTTCCAAAATTACTCCCTAGCTGTGTTTGTCCTACATGCTGGCCTAAATCCTAGATGTCATCCTAGCTGTCTCCATTTATTCCTTTGATTTCTTTGTATTGCTGGCGAAAAGCACCCAAGCCTGTAGAGAGTAGTTCTATGTTTCTTCCTAGGTGAATCGTTCCCGAGGTGCAGCAGGTTGGGGTGATTGTCCCGGATTTTATGTTATGGGCTGTTCTGTCCTGATGGAGGCTGAGAGTATTATCAGTGGAAGGGAATCAGCGACAGATTTTTACAGTGCTGAGCTTTGTAGATTTTGACACCATTTGACCAAATCCTTCTCATATGTTTTGAAACATCATCATTATCATTCTCATCTGACAGATTGAGAAGCTGAGATTCAGATCAGTAATCATGGGATGCAGAGGGATTTCTGTTCTCAAGTTTTCTCATTCTAGAGCAACCTGGGTGTTAACTCTGTTGCCCTTATCAGTGTAAGGAGACATTGAGACTCATGTATGTTAATTGTGCCAGTGATGACTCTGGCATATGCAAGGCATGGCACTTCCTTTCCCACTATCTAATGCTGTTTTTTAATGGAGCATCACATCAATGTTGGGTTAGAGGAGCATCACGGGGGGTGTACCACACCCACATATATTTATTTTTAGTTTATTTCTATTGATGAATTATTAATTTCAATTAGTGAATTTTACTATATGAAACATTATGTACCTAACAGGAAAAAATACCAAAAAAGTATTGAGTTTTTAATACTTATTCAGTATGTATAAATAAACATCAAAATTTTCAACATGTTTTGTTTATAAAGTCTAAAAAAATACAAATAAATTCCTATATGAGCCAAATGAAAATACCAATACAACTCTATATGAAAAATAATCTTTACCTCAATTACCATACCTAAGGCAGTCTTTACACATGAAAAGAGCATGTTCCATGCACACGTATTGTTTATACTGATGACAAGTGTGTTTTGCTTTCCTGTCTTTTTTGTAGGGACATACTTGACATCTCACTGGTCTTGCTGTTTTGTCCAGAAGTTCTTATTATATTATACAATGTGTAATTAACAGGGACATAAAATATCAGTACATTAAGTATTACATTCTTAATATGTATTAATATGTATTGCATGTTTCAAATAAACATCGTTTTCAATATCAAGTGTTTGTTTACAAAATCTAAACAATAACAACAGAAATCATATATAAACTACAATGAAAAATTACCAATAGAGCTCTACAACAAAAATAATCTCTGCTTCAACTGTCATACCCAAGTCTGTCTTCACATATGACAACTGATATTCCATAAACCAGTCTGCTTTACACTGATAGCACATGTGCTTAGCTTTCCCTTCCTATGTGGCAAGTTGTTCTTGCCACCTCTCTTCCTCTTTTGTTAGGATCTTTTTACTGTATTGTACAACATGCATTCAGCAGGAAGATAAGGTATTGATAAAATAAAATATCAAATATGTAATGAATGCTTAGAATAGAAATCAACATTTTCACATCAGCTGTTTACTTGCTTATAAAATCTAAAAGATAACATCAGAAATAAAAACTTATGTGAACTGCAGTGCAAATCAAACAAAAGTCTGCCACAAAAATAATCTTTGCTTCTATTGTCACATGCAAGGCAGTTGTCACACATGACTTGTTCCATGCACAAGTATTGCTTACACTGATAGTGCATGCTTTGTTTTCTGTCCTTTTTTTAAGGGCACAGTTGACATCTTTTTGGTTTTCCTGTTGCTGTAGTCAGTCTTTGTGATGTTGCATCTGCCTGTTCACATATCAACTCACCAGTCTGCTCCAGAATATTTTTGCATAGTTCCTTGAGCAGAAACATTTTATTATTCCTCTGTTGTAAGTGATCTTCTATCAGTTCCAGTCCAGTCCTCTAAGACAACTTCTCCATGATGTTGTGCACTTGTTACTCTTTGAAAACTATGATACTATTTATGCCACTCATGTTTAGGATTGAATAAAACACAACCATTGGCCAATGCTTTGTGCTTCAAATGACATCATAGTTGCTACATAACTCATTAACAATATCTATTCCACCTTTGGTTTTGTTGTAGAAGTTACTATCTCTAGATTCTTTTTTGTCAAATTTTCTCTGCCAATCTTGCTATCATGGTGTAATGTTGACATCAGTACCACTTTGTTTTTCTTTACCATATAGGAGGCAATGTTACGTTTCTTTGAAATCCAAAGATTGTACTATACACTTCTCCATTTTGAATTTGTAATGTTTCATGGGAATTTCTGCTTTGTTCCTGCATACGGTTCCTACACTGGTCAACTTGTGTTCTGTTAGCAAATGTAACGTCAATGGGTAACTGGTAAACCAATTGTTGAATGTCACATTCCAATTAGTTTGGGAGATGGGGCAACAAGTCTGTTTGGTTTAATCCTGAATAAATAAAGACCTAGTGGCTGAGTTCCAGGATAAATTTCTAACTTGAAAGTGTGATATATTTTTGTATCTATCTAGGCATATATTTTTATACCATATTTTGAAAGCTTGTTTGGCAAATACTGCCTAAAGCTACAGTGACCACAAAATGGTACAAGCTGTTTATCAGCAATCATGTATTCAGATGGTATGTAAATTGCTTGACATTTTGAAACAAAGCCCTCAAACAATGGGTGGATAGCAGCTAGATTACAGGTTCTTTTTCTTTATCATTCTGAGCTGAGGTGTGGTAGAAGACCACTATGCCTGTTTCAGGATAAAGATTTCATGATCCTCTCTTCCTAACGTGTTCCAAGTGCTTTGACACCACTTAAAATATTTTTCAAAAGAGTTCATTGTAGAAGAAATTATGCGTTTCCAGATTCATGTTATAAATAAGCAGAACATATTATTTGTGTCGTATTACTTTCCAAGAGACAATACTGATTAAAAACAGTAAAGCGTTGGGATTATGTCTGGAATTGCATGCAGTTATAAAACCTTTTTAAAACTATGCTATTTATTGGATTTTCTGAGGTTTTTTTCAGTAATGCCTTCAGCAAATTTCTTTCCTTGTATATAAAGTGCTCTAAGTAAAAATATCTCACTGGGCTGTCATGCAGATTAAAAGAGATGTGATATGTAAGCCTTAGTGCCTGGCACATTGTAGCAAGTGTCAATTAGCAATATTTGTTTCTACCTTGGTGGATACGTTATCTTTTCTAGACTAGAGGGTTAAATGAAGCCCTCCTTTTGGGGTCCTTCCTGTTGTCTGCTTGCATTCTGCTCTTCCTGTGAGCACTTCTATATCTTGTTGTGGTTCTACACGCACAGCCTTTTAAAGAGTTAATAATACTATGCTCCAGCCTTTCCGCTTTGCTAGAGCTACTTAATCAGAAAAATCATTACAGCTTTTTTGTGCAACCCATTGATGTCCAAAGCAACTAATTAGAGAGAGAGAGAGTATAGAAAATCAATCTTCACTAACGTTGACATTTCTTCCAATTTAAGCAATTGGTTTGCTTACATCCTTTGTGAAATACCCTAGAGATCTAAAATTATCCTGGATGACTGCATTTGAGGGTTCCAGTAGGTTCTAGGTGTTACAGGGAAAAATATTTGAACATTACCTACATTGTCAGAAGTTAGAAGTGATCCGGTGCAAGACATGATCCCACTGGACAAGCAGTTTGCCCTCATGATGCTGTTAAACAAGCTTCAGGCAAAGGAGAACTAGTAAAGCTGATGATTTAGCTTACTTCAAAGTAGAGGTAAGAAAATGGTTAGCTGTTCTGTTATCTCTCCGGTACTTGGCCTATTTCTCCACCCTGGGCTCCAGGAAATACATCAATAGGGTTCTTCTCTTGGCCACAGCTCCTAAGGGGATTTGTCCAACAGGAGCCTTAGTCAGACTGAAGGAAGTGGGCGTTGCAAGGACAAGGCCATTTATTACCCTAAATTCCTACCTGCAGGCTCATTTTGGGCTGGGTCTGTCCTATGTGAGATCATACCTCCTGTAAATGGCCTTTCCATGCAATCTCTGTCTCCAGCATCCTGTGCCTCTCCCTTTTCAGTCTACTTTAGGGGTGACAGCTTGGGCAGGTTACTAGCCCCAAGATAAAGCACCATGCCTGTTGATTTCCTATACCCACCTGCATCTTTGTAAACAAGGCCTTAATTTTAAATTTCCTTAAATTACCTGGCTTGACTATGTCACCTGTTTTCAACTAGAACCCTGAATGATAGAGGAACAGTACAATTTCCTTCTGCAAGATCAAAGTGACCAGCTAAATTATTGACTTGTAAACAAATTCACCATTCATAAAAACGCCGCCGAGTGCCTAAATTGGGAATAGTGTCACATGCCTGTGATCCCAGCAGTTTGGGAAGCTGGCAGGTGTGTTAGTATTTTTGCCCTTAAGATAATAGTACCTAATGCAGTGGAGATGGGATAGAGATTATATCCAAATGGAAAAATAAATGGTGAAATTTTCTGCTTAAGTCTTCTCTTAGGAGGGACTATCATGTAAGCAACCTCTTCAATTAAAGTGTAAGCTCTTGGAGTCAAAGGTGAAAACTTACATTTCTTTTTCAATCTTCTCTGCCTCTTTACATGGTAAACAGCGAAGGCAGTAAATATTTTACAAATGAGTAAATGAAAGGACAGTAGATGTTCTTGTAGAATTTCAGAAATAAGGAAGGGAGGTCAGTTTAATCTGTTGTTTCGTCAAGTTCATAGTTGCTAGACTAGATGTCTGATGCACTGGGAGTATTATTTTATATTGTGTGGGGTTATGGTGCTATTCTTTTATATTTAGGTTTGCATGTAGAAAAATTAGATTATAAATTCAGTATCTCTTTAATAAATTAAAGAAAGAAGAAACTTTAAATTAATAGATCCATAACATAATGGCTTAAATCAAATTTTCTTAAATCAAATTTGTTGCTGAGACAAAATATCTAACAACCACAAGTTAAGGGATGAAAAGTTTATTTAGCTCACAGTTTGTAGAGGTCTTAGTCTACCGGTGGCTGTCTGCAAGGCAGGGTGGCATGGCAGAGGAACATCAGAGAGCTCTTGACAGGCAGAAGACAGCAAAATCAAGGAAGTGATCAATAAACAGATTATCAAATTTGATAATCAAATTTTTATATTTTTTCTGAACACAAAAGTTTGACTATTAATAAATACAAGCTATTTATTGGCACCAGTTTTTGCACTTTGATACTGATCCATAATGGTGGTAAGTCACACTAGCTAGCTGCTTTGGTTTTCCTTTGTTGCGTTTACTGAGACAATCTTTGATCTAATTCTGCTTTCCTGGATAAGGCTTCACATTACTACATCACATATGTATTGTAGAATTTTGAACTATCGTGTTTGCCTGTGTGTACAGTAAATATATTCCATTCCCCTTAAAACATCATAAAAGTTTTCTTTTTAGTATCAAGAGTGGATTATCTTTTGAATAGTGAAGCTTTTTGAGAAGTAGATTTTTTGAAGAGATAAGAAGCAAGTGTGTGTACCCAGATGTAAAAAATATATTATGATTGTGACCTTTTCTCCAAAAAGGACTTTAGATAGAAAATTATACCATTGTGCTCTAAGGATGGTGCTCAATGCCTCTTTATTACTCATTGCATCAAAATTGATAAAATCTTCCTAATTTGACTCCATGGTAGAAAATTACAAATCTGACAGAATACAGGACCCAGACCGGGCCACTTCTGTGAGTACTTAGTCACTGTAGTCAGAGCTCTGTCTCTGTTCCTTTGTGCTCTCTTCCTTCCAAAACTGTAAGAACCAGGCTGCTCTCACTAGTAAAAACGTCCAGCTATTTCCTTCTTTCTGTTTGCCTTCTCCCTTGTCAGAGCAGGAAGCCCTTCCTCAGAAGATTCAGCCAGCTTTCCTGCTGTCTCCTAGTCACTTTCTTTGCACATGCCCACCACTGTGTAGAGATTGTTCCAATGAGAATGCCAGTGTTAGCTAAGGGCAACTGTTTCTTCACCATTACATCCCCAGCACCTAGAGTCGCTTTCCAAATAGCAGGTTGGAGAGCGAATATATAAAGGGATAAAAGCATGAAGCTGCCATCCCCTCACCTCGGGTGTCCATGGTCACTCAGAACGCTTGAGTGCTGTCCTACTCCCTCAGTGTACATGAGTAAGGACGTGCGATACTGCTTTGACGGATTCCTTTAGCCTTTCTGTTTGGGTTGGGAGACTTTCAGATTTGTCTTTCATATGAACCTGATTCCATTTGTTTTGAGATATTGAGAATGGAAAAGAAGTTATGTTAGCACCTTTAATATGATTTGTCCTTTTTGTTGAAGACACTGGACCCTAAAATATTTAAGGTGTCATTTTTATGAATTTTAAGATATATTATGATAGAAAATTTATAATTATTTAAGTTGATTAAAATATTGGTAAGTTGATAGAGTTGAAACTGTTTACTTCAGTGTACTAGTTTTACTCAACTGACAAGCACAGAAACAATATTCAGTGAATTTTTTACTTCACTTTTTTGGTCATTTTGATGTGTTTATTTATACTTCCTGAGATATTTTCTCTACAAATCTCTATTACTATTAATCAGAACATTTCGATAATAAACACTGAGATTTTCTTCCCAAGGCAAATATTTTCTGTTGTATGTTGTTGTATTCCAAGATGCTTATCATTTTGAAAGATGTTACAAAAAATGAAAACTGGAGAATTGTCTTCTTATCATAAATACCACATTAGCTGGAAATATTAAAACTATTCATGAGTTTTTGCTACAACTTTGAAAACAACGGTCCGGCTTTTCGCCTTTAGATCAGCACTCTTTTCCGGCTCGGTGCCACTGTCCACAGTGCTGAAAACATACTGTTTTACACATAGTCACAAAATCATACTGGCATGCAAAATTTCTAGTGTAAAATCCTCACTTTCGGTATATATGTGGGCCTGATTTATTTCACTTATGAGTATGGCCTCAGGTTGCATCCATTTCCCTATAAATGTCTCACTGAACTTTGTCCTTCTTTATGGCTGACTAGTACTCCATTGTATAGAGTCCTTTTTTTTTCCCCCTAGGGTTGAAGACTGAACCCAGGACCTCACACATGCTAGGCAATTCCTCTATTACTGACTTACATTCCAGCTCTGAAAAAAATTTTTTAAACATTCTAAATCATTTTTCACTTTTGAGTCACTTTTTATTCCAATTGACTTTGGTGTACTTTGCAAATATGAACAATGACTTCATTATTTATGGTTTAAAATATCAGGAAAGATTCATAGACAAATAATATGAGACTACTGGGAAAAAATTCTGAGATAAACTATGAAATATCTTTCTAAATTCTTATCTTTAGCAGAATTTTATCTGGTAAGGCTTTATTGCCCTTCAGGAATCTTTGAGATACTATTTAGCTTGTTTTTGCAAATTGTGTTGCTAATTTTATTTTCCCCTTTGTGTTTGTCCTGGCTTGACTTTCTTTTGCAAATATTTGAAATTTATTTTGATATGTCCTTTTACAATTGGTAAGATTACTGCATTTTATTTAGAAGTAGGAAATTTTTAGAAAAAAATGCATATTTTTGTACCTTCCAACTGACATCTATAGAAAAATACAAAAATTCACCTGAAATTAAACTCATGCATTCACTGTATTATATAAGGTCATAGTATTTGCTCATAGCTCTACTAGCAAGAAACTAACTTATGCCATTTTCCTGATTTCCTCCTTGCTGTGTAGGAGCCAAAAGTGATGTTTCTTGTCTTATATTTTAGTTTGCTGAAAATAAGCACTCATTGGCTTGGAATGTAGGTCAATGGTAGAATTCCTGCCTTGAAGGCCATTGGTTCAGTCCACTCTGTGACACCACTACTACCACTATCACCACCAAAAACAACAAATGAAAAGATTCCCACTGTTTTTGACAAGATTTACTGAGGAATAATAAACACATTATAAATTGTTATAAAGTGTAAAGTTGCTGTACAGTGTGCAGAGGTCTAGGCTTGACTTGGGTGTGTACATGTGCACTCAGCAGCACAATGAAGATGATGAGCAGGTCTACCATTCTCACAGCTTCTCCTGAACCCGTCTGGAATCTTCTCAGATGTCCCTCACCCTGGGCGGCCACTGATTGGTTCTCACGTAGACGGTTGGTATGTATTTCCCAGAATTTCATATCACTGGACTCTTGTAGTTTGTACTCTTTTCTTTTTGTCTGGTGTCTTTTCTTATTGTTCTCTGATTCATCCGTGTTGTCATGTGTATTCATAGTTCATTCTCCATTTTGCTGAGAGTATTTTATGGTGTGGAAATGCTACTGTTGGTTTATCCCTGCTCCTATTGCTGAATGTTTGTGTTGTCCAGCTTTTGGCTCCTACACAGCAAGTTGCTGTGACTATTCATATGCACCTAGACATACACTGTCCTTCCTCTTGGGCGAAACTCGGAAGCGGAGCGGCCAGCTCCCATGGTAGGTGTGTGCTTCCTGATGAAGAAACTGCCAAGTAATTGCCCAAAGTGGTTGCATCTCATTTGCAGTGATGGAGAGTTCTAGCTCCTCCACTTCTCCACTAGCACTTGGCCTGGTAAGAGAGTCTTTTAGAATCTAGTGCTTCTAATAGATGCGGAGAGGTACCTCATTGTGACTTTAATTTGTATTTCTCTAATGAGTAATGATACTGGAAATCCCATCATGGGCTTATTAACCATACATACATCTTTTCGGAAGTATCTGTCCAAATCATTTGTCATTTCCTTCTTTTTATTTAATTTTGAAAGTTGTTATATATTCTAAATATACTTTCTCAGATAAATAATTCGCAAGTCTTTTCCTCTAATCTGTGTCTACCTTTAATAGCATCTTAGACAAGTGGCAGTATTCAATTTTGATGAAATTCAGTTCATCATTTTTTCTTTTTATGGATCACACATTTGGTGTCACAGCTAAGAGATTTTATTTAACTCAAGGTCATAAAGATTTTCTCACGGATAGTAGACATGGCCCATTTTTAATTTTACATTTAGGTCATTGATCTGCTTTGAGTTAATTGTTGTACGTAGTGTGAAGCCCAGAAGAAACTCCCTCTCTCCCATCTTTTTGTGCATGTTTATATCCAGATGCTGTAGCCCCATTTGTTGCGGAGATAACCCTTTCTCTACCAAATTACCTTTCTATTTTCCACAAATTTGTTTCCTGTGAACTCTATGCTTTCTATTCAGTTTAGCTGTGAATCTAAACTTGCTCTAAAAAGTGAAGTCTGTTGGGAAAAAAAGCACATTTGTTTACAAACCAGTACCTTGCTCAAATTTTTAGAGAGATCTTTTGCAGGGTTGTGGAATCCTTGTGCAAATTCTAGCTGCCTTTGTCTCCCTGGGCCTCAGCTCTGTCTTCTCAATTCCCAGAGTTAGGAGGTCAGCTGAGGTCTCCGTGGAGTCCCCCTCTGAAGGCCACAGTCTGGAAACTTTCTCAAGATAATGAACTGGCGTCTGACATATTTCTTGTCTTTTAGGGATCTTTGCCTGCTATCTAGTGTCTTGAAAAGTCCTTGTTTCATGTACTGTTTTGTTTGTTTTGATTGTTTCAGGATGTAGCCTAAATCTAGTCCCTGTTATTCCAAATATCATTATAATTGGGGGATAATTATATGATAAGCCGTGTGCTACATACAACAATTACAGCTTTAGGAATTAAGCCAAAGCAGAAATACTTTCTAGAGTGATAGATATATGCAGGTTGGGAATGAAATAAGATTTCAAGGTCAAGTAGCACTAGATATAGACAGACATATTGTATCCCTGCAGTGGGAAATAGCCCATCTCCTGTGACAAGAGAACACAGAGACACAGAATACAAAGACCTTTGTTGCTGACCTGTTGATTGTCATAAGGGATCAGTCTACATATTTACCTCAAGGAAGTTTTTCTTCTTAACCATGTCATTTAGATGGAAATTATTAAGTGATACAGTGAAATGTAGAGTTTAGCCATATACTTTGCTAGTAGCAGGTT
The DNA here is from genome assembly GCA_004027595.1 of Dinomys branickii. NCBI lineage: Eukaryota > Metazoa > Chordata > Mammalia > Rodentia > Dinomyidae > Dinomys > Dinomys branickii. The sequence continues at coordinate 49,269 of PVLD010007123.1, read as the reverse complement.
TTAATTTTCAACATCAAGTTATTTTACTATATGAGTCTGTATTTTAAGTAATAAATAAATGGGATATGACTTTCAGTTCTGGTTCTGCTATTTCTTAGCTGTGCTGTTTTAGATTAGATATTTCTTTTAGTTTCAGTTTCTTCATCTTCATAATAAAAATAGTAGCAGCTGTTATTAGGATTTAAATGATATCATTTATATAAAGTATTTGAAACAGAACCTGACACAGACTGAACGTTCCATAAATGTTGGTTCCCACTAGGTTATATTATGGAGATGAAAAAATAGTTGCCTTTAAATATCTGGGGATCTTTGACTTTCTGACATAGAAATATCCATTTGTTAAACCAAAAAATAGAGTTATTATCAGAGGGAAGACAATTGAATGGGTGGTAGAACAACAGAGATGAGGGTGGAGAAAATTGATTAATCGAACGAGCCATCATCTGTATAACTGAGTAACAAATGCGAAGACAACATTATGTAATACAGCATCCAGTGCTAATTCCCTACTATCTTCTCTCTAATTTTGTATTTCCTGTATTGTTTTTATGTTATTCTGGTTTATATGTCTCCATTCTTTTGTCGTTAAAATAAAAAAAATCCGTTTGTTTTTTTCATAGAATCTTACAACTAAAATATATATACATACATATATACATATATGTATATATACATATATTCAAGTGTGGTTCTCTGCATTTCTTAAGCTTCATTTTGTTTAGTATTCTTAGTCTTTGTTCACAAGAAAACAGATATCTGGATAAAAACTGAAATGGAATTAGGTTTGGATGACTTGTCTAATCTTAATTGCCATGCTGAATTGACCAGACAACCTTGACTAAATGAACTTTATTTATGTACTTTGCTTAGAAATCTGGATCTTTTCTGTCTTGCCTCTGTTAACGCCCTGTCCTGCTCATTTAGGCATCTGCTCTCAGAGGTCGTCTTCTGTGGGTTTGGCTCTAGAAGGAAACTGTGTTGGTTAATTTTGAGAGTTTATAGGAAACAAGCCCCTCCACACCCTTTAAATCTTTCCTACTGAGAAGCTTTCTTATAACAAGTGAGAATGTGCAACGCTCTTCTGAGTTCCAGCTGCAGTCCTCGCATTGGCCCACTCTGCTTTCCAGGGAGCACTTGTGGGGAATCTGTGGGCTTTCTTGTGCTCAGATCTACCGGAGGACTCTTTCCCTTTCCTCCTGCATGGCAGCTGGTAGCCTATGACTCTTGTGGCTGCTAGTGGTTTATTTTCCTCTGCTCAGAGTTTCAGGTTCCTGGGGAAATCTAATCACATAATTGTCACCATTTGATGTAAATATTTCTCACGGGTTTTGTGTTCCAATTGCTCTGTCTGTTCTTACGGGAAAGATCTGAAACTATGTGGTAGCCATCATTATCTTCCCAGAACGGCTCCCTGGTCATCCCTGTTTCTCACACTTGGGAAACAGCCCACAGTTTTCTGGAAGCTGCTACCCAGAGGTTAATGGAAACTAGCCTGTGATAAAGGAAACTAGCCTAGCAGAGGTGGCTTGCTAGTGGGATTCTTTTAATGCAAGCATTTAATTTTTTTCCAGATGTACTCTCTGTCTGTGGCTCAGGATATGTTATTTTCTTATTAATTTGCAGATATGGTGAGAGGTATATATCATTTTTATGCATTTCATGTATGCCATGAGTCAATTCAACAAAAGTGAGAATTATGCAAAACATTGCATGCGGGGCTGTTAGCTTAAATTATTTGTTCTGTTTCCTATCCCCAGAATTATAAAAGGATTTTTATAACTGCCTTTTTAAAAAATCTTTTTGAGACAGGGTTTCACTATGCAGTTCAGGCTGGCTTTGAACTCACTTTGAAGCCCAGGCTGGCCTCAAACTCATGGTGATCCTGCTGCCTCCGCCTCCTGAGTGCTGGGATTACAGGCACGCGTCACCATGTCCAGCCTATCTGCCTTGTTGAACTCTTTTTAAAAGTAATTTTAGTGAGTGAGAGTTGATTTTTATTTCTTTCTGACCTCTTGTTTTACCTTAGTTTTAAAAAACATTCAGGATATAAATAAAGGAGGTGAAAAGCTTTTCAGGGTTTTCATTGGCTTTAAACTGAGAGAATGGCAATTAAACCAATCCAATTTCTTTGCGGATTTTGCCTTTGCTTTGAGGAAATTAATTATTACAAAACTAGACATGTCATCTGGTCATTTGAAACCTCACGATTTTTGTTCAAGTTTAAAATTGATTAGAAGTGGTGCTGGTCCTTCCAAATCTACCACATTCCAGTGGCATTTTCCACAGAATCATTATTGCAAGTATATTGTTAGGTCCCACCATGAAAAGTGGGTGTATTAGCAACTTTACATGATTTAAAGGAGAGGAAAACAGGAATATAAGAAATTCTTAAAAGACCAGGAAGATATAATTAAATCTCACACTTCTCTATATTCTGCTTTCAGCTACAGAAATTGTAGAACTTTTAAGAGCAATACTAACGAGTGACGTACATGTCACCTTATAGCAATAACTTTTAAGAGAGACTTAGAAAGCCCTCGTGTTGGAAATTGTAAAAATGGCCATGAGGATGAACATTTTCTGTGCATAAGTGGACTGTGATGCTTGGCGTTGGATGATTTAGAGCAGGAAGAGGTTCTCTTCTTTGATCTCTTCTTTGTCCCTGTGCAGCCCATCTGTTCCTCTCTGGAGACTTGCAATATCTGGTGCCCAGTTTCTGACTGTTTAATTCCCATCCAAGAAGCCTCCCACATCAGCTCTACTAGTAAGAGTTAATCTTTCTATTCCTGCTCAGAACTCAGCTCCTGTAGGAGGTCTGCTAAATGTGGTTCCCTCTGAGCATGCCATTGGGTGATAGCCCCTAAGCATATCTCTGTTCAGTTTGCTTTTCAGTAGTGCTTTTCAATGCACTGGCAATAGCTTTCAGGGCAAACTGAGCTTGTAACAAATGATTATTAACTAATTAACCTATTGCCTTTCCTTATAGGAAAACCAGTAAGTAAGCCTAATGTATGGAAAGTTTATATTTATTCTGGCTTTTCAGTGTTTTAGAGTAAAACAGCTGCTTTATGAAAACAAAGGGAGGCTGAGTTTAGATGAGTGATGGTGAACCTTTTAGTGCTTTCAATGATACAAACAGTCCACTGTGGCACACGTGCCATAGGTTTGCCACCTCTGTTTTGAATGAATTGGATTTTATACTGGAATTTGGTTATTTGTATACTAGCACTTAAAAGTAGTACATAACTCTATAAATGTTTTTTTTAATTATAAAGATAAGTAGTACACATAGCTGTGCACCAGGCACTCTGCCAAGGAACATGCACTGTCTCCTTTAACCCTCACAGTGCTTGGAGGTCTGTACTGTTACTGTGCTTATCCGGCAGCCAGCAACCTTGATGTGCGAGGAAACTGGGTCCTTGTTGAAGTTCGCTTGGGCAATAGAGGGCAGAGAGAGAGGAGGCTTCAGTACAGCCATGTGTGTTGGCATTTGCGCTGTGTATCTACATTCCTCCCCTTTGAACTACTCTCAGTTCCTCCCTGTCCTCTTTCCTGGCCCAAGATGCTGACTGTGTTGATGGGCTGCCTTGAATTTGGTCAGCTGGGAAGAAGAACCTGGGAAGGAGTGAGAAGAGAGAGGTTAGGTGTTGATTCTCCAGCTTCTCTCTCATGTGCATTTTCTTGATCAGCCTGGATATCTCAACAAAGATCACACCTTTTGTCAAGCACCGCTCTCTGCCCAGCTCCCTCACTCTGAATCCCGGGACTGCCGCTCTCCTCCCTGGCCCTTCATGTCAAACAGTGTAAAATTCATCCCTTGTGGTTTCCCCATTCCGTTTTGTGAAAACTACCTTCGTGAAACCTTTTCGGTTAGCTGGAGTCAGTGTATCTTCTGCTTCCTGTGGGATCTTATCACAGGCAGGAAAAATATGGCTTCCTGGAACCTCCACCGGTCCTTTGGACTCACCAGCTCTCATGGTAGCATTTGGGATTCTGCATTTGCAACGGGCGTATCAGATGATGCCAGTGCTCACAGAGGCTCAGGTTTAAGGACCACTTAAGATCTACGTAGGAAGAAGAAATCTAGCTTTGAGCAAGGCCTGAGTGATTTCAGGATTGGATTATCTTTTCAACCTAAAAGGCTTAATGCACTCAGACTGACCAAGTGTTTTGAGATTCTATAATAAAAAGCAGTATATTCATAGGGTAGTGTTTATGTTTTTTAATATTCTCTTCAAAAATTGGCTTCTTTTCTGCAAATTGAGTATTGTTTATCAGCATTGGATTGGTCACGTGCATGGTTACTTTTTATGTTTTTCATACTTTCCCTGAGATAATAGATAGGGTTTGTAGTATCAGTGCAAAGTTAATTGTTGGGCTGATATATAGATTTAATGTACTTGCTGTAATGCTTTAATTATACAAAGTTTTTGAAATAGTTATTGTTGCTAAATGTTTCATAGAACATTTTTAAAATGGAACTTTTGGAATTAATTTTAAGAAGGCTGAGGGAGGCATATGTCCCGCAAGGTGTCCAGTCTCTGCAACCCGTGAATATGTTAGGCTGTGTGCCAAAGGGACTTATATTTGCAGATGTAATTAAGGTTGCTAAACAGGCAATCTTGAGATTTTGAGATTATCTTGCATTAATCCATGGCCCTGATGTAATCACAAGGGTCCTTAACAGTGGAAGAAAGAAGCAAAGAGGTCAGGTTGTTGTGATGTGGGAAAGACTGGGTCTGTTTTTGACCTTGAGGATGAAAAGGGGCTGGAGACAAAGGAATGAAGGGTATTTCTAGCAACTTGGAGAGTCAAGGAAAAGGAATTCTACCCCAGAACCCCCAAAAGAGCAGAATGCTGCTGGCATCTTAATTTCACCCCAGTGAGACCCATGCCAGACTTCTAACCTACAGAAATGTGAGGTAATCAATTTCTGTTGTTTTAAACCACTGAATTTATGGTAATTTGTTACAGCAGCAGAAGAAAAATGATACATAAAGTTAAAATTCATGATGGGAAGTGGTTTTAAACAGTAAGTCAATACTTTAACTGAGGTCATTTACTCTGTAAACCTCAATATATGCAAAAGCCATAATTGTCATGTTTGAAAATTTAGTTCATTCCCTTCGAACCTTAGGGTGTGACACCATGACTTTCTGATATTTTAATTTTGAGTTTGGTATGGGAGCAAATTATGTACAGGGCATGAGAGCTAGGAAAGTGTGGCACACTGCGGAGTAAATGTTAAGGCAGGAGCTGTTGTCCAGAAGGCAGCTGTCATGCCAGCCCTCTGAGAGACACTATCTCCATGGAAATCTCACTGCTGTATTACTCTGGGAGCCTGGCATCCTATTCCTTTGCAGGTAAAGGAGACCGCGAGAAGCGGAAGGACCTGCGTCCAGGTGGTTTGTGCTCTTGAAGTTGCAGCCAAGCAGCAGCCCAGGAAGCCAGCCATCTCTCGTGCCTCCCCTTGGCTGAGGAGTGTATATGGTTTCATCCTAAGGCTTCCCGACCTTCTCTGAATTGCTGACTGGGTGACACTTACGACTTTGGTATCTGGAAACAGGGAACAAATAAACTTCAAGCCACTTTTTATGTGACTTGAATCCAATTTTGTGATCCAGGCAAAGAAAACAGCCAACAGTGCTGGCCCTCTTGTCTCTTTGATCTGTTGTCCGTTTGATGATGTGAGGGAAATGGTTTCCTGTCGCTGAAGCCTCCCGTACTCTCTTCTTTGGAAGGGAAGGTTTGGGATGGCATAATCTGGGGCTGGAGATGTGCTCTGTGTGGAAGGCTGTGGGGCTCTCGAGGCAGAGGTAGTGGAGGGATGGATGACTGAAGGGAGTGAGGCAGCATTGTTCTTCAAGTTTCCCCCCTGTGCACCTGAGTAGAGCAGAAAGCAGACTCGAGGCCTCACCTAGAGACCCATGACTTAATGCCCTCCTAGGTTACATCTTTTGGGAACTTGAGGAAGACAGTGACTTTTAGAAGTTTTCTTCTTTCTGCATTGTTTCTACACATTGAGAGTTTTTTCCCTAGGAAATTTTTAGTTTTCTATTTTCCATATTTCAGGATGGTGCATTGGCTGGTTTATGTGCAAAGACCTGATGGCCTTTGGTGTAGGTTGGTTGTGGTAAGCCTTTCATTCCTGCTGTTGCTTAATACATAACCTACTCATATCTATGACTCTTTTCTCTAGGGCTAATTAGTTATTTTCACCAGAGAGCAATTTCCGAACTCTTGCCTGTTAGGAGGAAAATGAATGTAAGGCCAGCTGTGTGAGTTATGGAAGCCAGGGGGAGATTCTTGGGAACCTTGCCTTCCAGTGTGTGTTTGTATGTAATCAGCTTATTACTGGCATGTCTTGGTTACTCTCTGTGTCTCTGGTATCCTCAGCCCATAATATTTCTTATTTATCATCTTCAGACAGTGAATTTACAGTCTGAAGTCTTACAGCTTGGGGAGAGTATGTGCAGATCTAAGCGCTTCTTATAATTCCCAGTCAACCTTCCTGTTTCCAACTTTGCCTGATTTTCTATTCTTTTGGAGGTCCATGGGAACTCTAACTGCTGAGACTTTTCATTATTCTGAAAAAATCATCAATTGGTTTCATTCACTGCTAGTTTAGAATTCACATTTCTTGGGTCTGGTAAGACAGAATCGCTTGATTATCTACTTTCCACTTTCCACCTGCCAATATTTTTTTCTGTCTCTTAATTTATTGTTTTTTGGGTGGGGAAGTAGTCTTTCTCAAAAGTGAAGTAGCAGAAGATATTCACCATGTTTAACTGGAAGTAAATATGTACATTTTAGGAAGGTTTTTAAGAGATTAGCTAATTATCTTCTGGTTTCCTCTGTCAATAAGAAATTCAATTCACCTTAATGTCCTGGCCACCTCCAGCAAGCTCAGAATTAATAAATGCTGATGGAAGTATTGATTTATTATGTGAATAGATTTACTATGTTTCCTCGGCAATTGTTAAAGGATGTAAAGCAGTATTATTTTAAATAAATCCAATGGAAGGAGAAGAATTTATAATAGAAAATAAATTACATAGGTGAAAACTACCTCATCCACTATATTGCATTGAAACTGAGGATTATCTCAGTGATCACCTAGCAATAAAGGCCCATATTGATTTTAACTGCTAATTACCTCAAGGATGTGCCCTGAGTTAGAATTTTAAATCTACTTCTGCATAGTCTGAAAGTGCTTCCTGAATTCTCTGAGTATTGTAATTTCAACAGAATAAAATTACAGACCAAGGCAAAATAACGTATATAAGAAGCTTATCCCACATGAAGTGATTTAAGAACATTTTCACCATCATTTATCATAGCAGAGTCTGGGCTTATGCTGTGGACCAAGGAGTTACAACTTTGACTGTAAAACCACTCCAAGTGGAATAAAGTCTCCAAGAAATTCTGAATTAATAAATGATAAGGAAACTATTTGATAATTAAGATTGGATATTTCAAGGGCATTTGAGTGCAAAATACAAAGCCTGATTAGAATTTGAAGAGTTGTAAACAAGGTTAGGAAAGATTGGATTTACACATGGAAGAATATAATGAACTCTTGTTTGGTAAAATCCAAGATTAATGCCTCAACTCTCTGCCTTCCTTTGAAGGGGTATCAACATAAACACTCGTGGCAGTTTTTGTAAAAGCCAAGAGTGATTCTTGGCTCACTGGTCATGCTCATCATTTACATAAACTACATTTGATAGTGGCCAAGATTTTTGTGAAATGTTTTAGCTTTGATCACTTAAGACCTGCAAAGGACCCTGATGAAGACTCTGAAGTATTACAAGAACAACACATTTTCTTGGATGTTTGAATGGAACACATAGTTTAACGTATCCTGTAGTAGATGAATATGAATTTCTGGTTAAAAGATTAGTTTAGTTTATTCCCTTTCCACTTTGTTCCAAACTCATAATTTTCCAGAACCTTTCCCCAATTTTAAAATGACTCTCATAGAAATAACTTGATGCAAAGTTATGAGAAGAATAAATTTCTAGTGAATCTTCTAGTGTATTTCTATTTTAGTATAAGTAGCATAACCTTTAACAATATCCTTCCCATAAATTCTTTTTACCAGTAAAGTAGAATTTATGTTCAAATATAATTTCAACAAATTCAAATAGTTTTCCATAGAAGAAAAGGTATAATAGTGTCTTGGTTATTTTTCTCTCATTGCTGAGACAAAATACCTGACACCCAAAATTAAGGAAGGAAAGGTTTATTTAGCTCATAGTTTGTGAAGGTTTCAATTCATACTTGGCTGGCTCCCAGGCAGGGTGGCACATAGCAAAGGGCAACAGTTCATGGCGGCAGAAGGCAGCAAAAGCAGCAAGAACAAAATGGAGGAGCAGGCAGGAAGAGCAAGCCTCTTTCCCTCCCTTATAATGTATGCAAACTACCCGCCCCGGGGGGGATATATCACTCACACCCATAATCCCAGCATTGGACTATGGATCAATCATAAACTCTAGGAGCCCACATCCATGACTGCATGAGGCTTTGGGGGAACATCTAGACACAAACCATAACACATAGATACACCTTCATGCTATGCTTTTAGTTATACTAAATGAGACAAAACTTTAAAACTTTTTAAAACTACTCTGGCTAAATAAACAGTTAGACTTCTGTGTTTTCACTATTTTAGTCTCTCAGTATGCATTCATTGAATATCTAAACATTTACTGAACTAAAGAAAGAACATTTTTTCCCCTTAATTTTATAAAAGCACCTACCGTGGTGCTTGCCACATAGTGCATACCTAATATTATGGTTGATACATTGTGTCAACTTGGGGAGTCTAGAGATTTGGCTGAGTGATTCAGCAGGAAGCCAGGGTGCTTACTTTGTATATATCCTGAGCCTGTGGAAGTGGAGGGCATGGAGGTTATGTGAGAGGTACACACCCCCTGGGTGGGGGTAGGCTGTTTACAATGTAGGGGAGAAAAGGAGGCTGCTTGCCGCCATTTCTTCCTTTTGCTGGTTGTCTTTGCTGTGCTCTGCTGACATGAACAGTTTGCCCTCTGCCATGTGCCACTCTGCTTCAGAACCAGCCAAGTATGGACTGAAACCTCCACGAACTGTAAGCTAAATAAACCTTTCCTTCCTTCATTTTGGGCGTTGGGTATTTTGTCTCAGCAACGAGAAAAAAGTAACCAAGACACCTAATAAACATTTTCCAGTTTTCAATTAACTGATGAAACATTTAGTTACTCACTGTAAAATAGACTGTCTTAAGAAATAAAATATTAAGCAAGATTCAAGCTTTTTAGACAAACGATGGGGAAATGTTCAAACAATAATCTTAAAGTAAATAGTTACCTATCACCTGCAGGCAGCATTGAGGTTTAGTTGGTACTGAACAGAAGCTATAAATGGTAGCAGTTAGTATCTATCACTGCTCTGTACCTACCACCTACATGGCACTCACTACCCTGTATATCCCTACAGTCTAGAAACTAAAGAATTGAAGTCTGGAGGTCTGCAGGGCCCAGGGTGCATTCCGACTAGTCAGTGTCCAGCACGCATTGTTGTTAACTATGTTGACCAGTCCCTGGGGGTAGCTCATCTCTCTCTGTCACCAGAAGACACCAGCTTAGGAAAGGCAACTACAGTTGTAGATGGACGTAGATTTTATTAGTGTGCACATGAGTTCTTTTTGAGTGGATGGTATAGAAAGCAGGACTTCTCAAGCTCTCCTGAGTGGAAATATTGTTAATTTGTTTAAAAAAATGCTGTGTTGAACACAATCATCTGTAATCCATTGATGTAGGTCTTCTAAGTGGTTTTGATATATAACTTTATACATTATCCCCTTCTCTAGGAAGGGATCAAAAATCTATTTCCCAAATGAACTTGACCCTGGAGTCCTTTTTGCCATTGAACACCAGAGTCAATGTGTACTAAGATCTGAAATATCTGGGATACCTGTTGCTTCTTACCATGTATGCAAAAGATTGGTATTTACTCATTTTTTTTGGAGACAAGGTCTTGCTATATAGTTTAGACTGGGCTTGAACTCACTATGTGACCCAGGTTAGCCTCAGACTTGTAGCAATCCTCTTGCTTTAGCCTCCTGAGTACTGGGATTACAGGTGTGCACCACCACACCCAGCCAAGGTTGGCATTTACTCTCTTTCAATTATTAACTTTGCCACGTTAAGGCAAAAGAAAGTTGACTTTTGTTTTAGGTTTGTCTATTGTAGCTATTGCCATGGGAGCAAACAACCGTTAAATCTTGGTGGTTCAATACAATAGTTGGTTGCACAAAATCTGCTGAGTCAAGATACTGTCTTTTGAGTAGTGTCCAAATCCCTGGGCTGCTCTTATGTTGGGGAACAGATGAGGTGGTGTATGAATGCTGCTACCTTGCAAAAGTCAGGATTATGTGTTTAATATGTGGATTGTCCTTCAGTTTTACTTTGGTAAATAAATAGCAAGCCACAAAGTTATGTGATTTTACTTCCTTCTGAAAGTTTTTTAAAAACAGTTTTACTAATGAGGCATTGAAAAGTACCAGTGTATTTTGCTTTAGCCCATTTTTAGGGCAGATATCATTTTTACCTTTACATGTTCAGGTATTTTGTTCAGGTTTTTAAATCATCTATGCTCTAAATGGAATTGAGTTTGCTTATCAGGTTTCTGTTTTGTTCTGCCTATATTTTTATTTTAATTAGTACATAGTGCACATATTTATGGGGCACAGTGTGACAGTTTGGATGCATATACACATTGTAGAATGACGTGATCAGGGTAATTGGCATATCTACCACCTTAGACAGCTATCATTTTTTTGCTTTGGGAACATTCAAAATATACTCCCCTAGTAATAAGCACAGCCGTCCTACTCTGCTGCAGAACCGTGGAAGCCATTCTTTCTATCCAGCTGCTGCTCTGTACTTGTTAAACACTTCCCTCTTTGTTCCTTTTACCACGTTTACTTCCCAGGCTCTGATAACGTCTATTCCGTTCTCTCCTTCTATGAGGTCAACTTTTTAGCTTCCACATAGAAGTGACAATATGTAGTCCTTGCCTTACTGTGCCTGACATCACATAATGTCCCCCGGTCCCATCCATGTTGCTGCAAATGACAGAAATCCATCCCTTTTATGATGGTGTGTGCATACACATACACATATACCACATTTTCTTCATTTATTCATCTGTCGATGGTCAGCTCATTTGCTTCCCTATTTTAGCTGTGTGATCACTGCTGCAGTTAAACATGCAAGTGTAGATGTCTCTTGGATGTACTGATGCAGCTTCCTTCAGAAATTCCCTTATGTACCCAGTAGTGGGCCTACTGGGTCATATGTTAGCTCTGCCTCTGGTTTTTTTGAGGAATCTCTGTACTGCTGTCCATAGTGGCTATTAGTTTACATCCCTACGAACAGTTTAATGAAAACTTTTACTTTATGTCCTTGCCAGGATTTTTGATTTTTTGTCTTTTTGATAATAATGATTCTGATGGGGATAAGATGATATCTCCTTGTGGTTTTGATTTGCATTCCGCTGATGATGTAGAGGATTATTTGTGTTTTAGCTATTTGTTTATCCTTTCTGGAGATGGGTCTGTTCAGGTCATTCATCTATTTTTAAAAAATTTGTTTGTTTGTTTATGTAGGTTTATTTTTGTTTTACTGTTAAGTTCTCAGGGTTCCTTATATACTCTGGAAATTAGTCCCTTGACAGAGGGATATTTTGCAAATATTGTCCCTCACTTTGTAGGTTGTTCTTTCACTTTGTTGATTGTTTCAGTTCCTGAAAAGAAGTTTTTTAGTTTGATGTAATCCCATTTTTCATGTTTTTGCTTTTGTTTTCTGCACTTTTGGGGTCATATAAAAAACTTTTTCTAGACCAATGTTCTAAACATTTCTCTTATGTTTTTTCTAGTAGCTTCATAGATTTAGTTTTTGTAGTTAACTCTGATTCATCTTCAGTTGATTTTTTATATAGAGAGATACAGGTGTCTAGTTTGGGTTTTTTTTGTTTTTTTTTTTTGGCACATTAATACCAGTTTTCCCAGAACCAGTTATTGAAGAAAATTTCCTTATTCCAATGCATATTTGTTATGGGTTGTGTCTAGATGTCCCCTGAAAGCCTCATGCAGTCATAGAGGCTGTTTCAGAGGGGGTTGGATCTGGAGTGTGCGACACTGGGATTGATTCATGGTGCAGCACTAAGTTCCAGGGCCCTAGGATGAGCGCTGCCTGCCCTGAGTAGCCTGAACAAGATACGAGGAATAGAAAAAGCTGCAGTTGTCCTTTGACCACTTTGTTACCTTCTGCTCACCATGAACGGCTTCTCCTCTGGGATACTTGTCTGCTGTGCCACCCTGCCTGGGGGCCAGCCAATTATGGACTGAAACCACTACAAACTGTGAGGAAAGTAAACCTTTAATTTTGGGTGTCGAGTTTTTTGTTATGGCAAGGAGAAAAGTAACTAAGACAATATTCTTGGTGCCATTGCCAAAAATCAGTTGGCTCTAAATCTGTGGGCTTATTTGGGGTGTCTGTTCCATTGAGGTACATATATGTTTGCATGCTGGTTTCATGTTCTGTTTACTATAGTTTTGTGGTATGTTTTAAAGTCACATATTATACCACCAGTTTAGTTCTTTTTGCTCAGGGTTTCTTTTGGCTATTTGAGTTTTTATGTAGTTCTGTATAAATTTTAGGAGTGCTTTTTCTAATTCTGTGAACACATCTTAGGGATTTTTTTCAATTTCTGTGAAGAATGACATTGATAGGAATGATACTGAATCTGTAGATTATTTCAGGTAGTGATCCATAAACATTGGATGTCTTGTCATTTTTTGTGTGCTTTCAATTCTTTTATCAGTGGTTCATAAATTTTATGAAAATGTGTTAAATTATCAATAAATTAATTACATTTATTCCTAGGTTTAAAGTTTTTGTAACTATTATGATTGAACTTTCTTGGTTTCTTTCTCAATAAATTATTGTTGATGTCTTTAAAAAACTACTGATTTTTGTGTGTTGGTTTTGTATCTTACAACCTTAATGAATTTATCAGTTCTAATATTTTTTGTGTAATATTTAGGTTTTTCAATATACAAAATCATATTGTGTGCAAAGAGGGATAATTTAACCTTTACTATTTGGACATCTATTTCTTTCTCTTGGCTTATTGCTCTAATACGATACTGAATAAGAGTGCTAAAAGTGGATATCCTTGTCTTATTCTTGATCTTAAAGGAAATTATTTCAGCTTTTCTCCATTTGGTATGATATTGGTTGTAGGTTTGTCACAGATAACCTTCACTGTATTGAGGTATAATCCTATATTTGATTATTTGAGTATTTTTTAATCATGAAGAGATGCTGAATTTTAGCAAATGCTTTTTCTATATTAGTGAAATGATACAATTTTTGTCCTTCATTCTATTGCTGTGATGTATAACATTTATTAATTTTGTATGTTGAACTTTACATCCTTGCATCCTAGTGATAAACACATGATTGAGGATAAACCCAACTTGCTTATAATGTGTAATCTTTGGTTTTTGTGCTTTTAAATTCTATTTGCTAGTATTTGGTTGAGTGTTTTTATATCTATGCTTATGAGAGATACTGATCTGTAGCTTTTGGTTGTGTTCTTGTCTGGCTTTGGTATCAAGGTAATGCTGGTTTGAGGGCAGTTTCAGTGGTGGCTCTGGGCAAGGTGGACCCTATTGTTAGTGGGAGTACCTGTCAGTTTCTGTGGGTCTTGTGCAAATGGGGTCACCCCGGTGGGCTTAGGTGGCACTTATCTGTGTCTGAGAGGAGGTTTTGGAAAATGTGTAGCTCATTCTCTGGTCACCTAGGTCACGTGTTCACCAGTGTTTTTATTGTGCACCTCTCCCCTCATTCACTGAGTGTGGTAACCAGCGTTTCCCCACTCCCATGTCTACACTACATAACGTCTGTGCCACTTTTCCACTGGGCTCTACCCCAAGCACTCATGAAACAGCTGCTGCTTTTTCTTTGGTTTGGTCCTTGGTTGTGGAGAGAATTGTGTCCGGCATGTCCAGCCCACCATCTTGCTCACACTGCTCAGTAACATTTCTGTGCTCTTTCATATCATGTTAACACATCAATATTTTTCATTTCAGTGTTTCTTGTCCTTTGTATCTAAATACTCCAAGAAGAGCTTTGTGTTTTTCTTATATATCAAAAGTACCTTTAAAAAAAAAACACAATTATTACCTAAAAGAACAGTGAAAATTTTCTGATTTTTTTTTTTCTTTAGCAAACTGTCTCTGATGAAGAGATCTTGACTTTGGAAGATAGTATAAAGCATGTGAACACTGACCGAATTGAACATGGTGTTCTGTGGGCCTGGTCCAAACCAGTGATGGTAGTTTTCGGTTTGTGAGTGGCACTCTCACCCACATCTATTTGGATGGTAGTAGAATCTCCTGCCTCCCAGGGCTCTCAGTCTAAACACTGAGAGTTTGTCCTGAGTTTGAACACTTTATTGGAAGGACAGAAGCTGGCTTAACCCAGCTAGGCCAATGCTGAAGATGTGGTAAAGGAGGGATGAATCTTTTTGACTGATCATTTACAATATTTCCCCAAAATGATTTGGATTTAAGTTGTTCCACTAATGAAGTTTTATGATATGAGGACATATCTAGGAAAACTCAGTGGGCACAACTGTATCTGTCCCTTCCCTTCTTGGATCCTCTTAGTCTTTCATTATCTTCCCAAATTATTCCAAGCAGGTATGGCCTTTGCCAATGTAAGAATTTCAGCAAGTACTGAGTTGCAGATATGCTAAGCTCCTGTAGATAGTAAGTAGTATTGTTTTCTGGGCTTGTGAATTTAGTGCTTTGAAAACAAATTTCCCTACAAAAAGTTTTGAAGGTTCAGTTTAGATTATAGGAAAAAGAAAAAAAAATATGTATGTGTGTGTGTGTGTGTGTGTATATATATATATATATATATATATATTTATTTTTCATAGTTCTTAGTTGAGACAGACCCCTGTAAGGAAAAGGAGATTCATAAGAGAAAAACAAACACAAGTTTAATAACATGTACACCTCCTGCGTACATGGGAAATGACCCAGAGAGATGAGTGATCTCTAGAGTGGTCTTCAAAGAGGTGTCTCGGGCTTCAGGCTGGAATCATATTTTCCTTGGAACAGCTGCATCAGTTGCCACTCATCAAGAGAGAAACTCTCACAAGTGGAGCTTTCCTTTATAGTAGCATAGTTTCCTTCAAAAAGACAACTCTTCGGGGCTACTCCTCTACACGTAGTTCTTCAAGATAAGCAGCTCAGAATACTCTTTATGTCAAACGATCACATTTGAGGTGACATTTTCTGGTCTTCTATGATTATACTTTGGGGAGATGTGTTCTAAGCCCCACCAAGAGCTATCAGCCTCTTGGACCTTGAAATAAAAATTTTAAAATTTGATCCTTTAATTTAAACCTTTAAAAATTTAGGAATTTAAGTTAAATTTAAAAAGCAATGTGTGGTCATTGTAAAAATACCATAAATAACATATAAAGGAAAGAAAAAGTCTGTTCTTAACTTCTACCACTTTTCTACACGAAAATAACCACTGACATCCTATCTGTGAATAATATGGTCTTTTTTGAACTTTTTATATAGGTGTAAATCATTTCTCATAGCTGCAGTAATAGTATGGACACATTTGATGTTCCTTTTCTGTTTGCATTCTGTAGACTGTTCTTGGTTTTTACATAATTTTCCTATTTACTATTTTAGTGCTTGTACCAGTCTTCTGACTTCAATTGATGATTTGAAGATGAATTATAGTTAGAAGTAATGGATTCTTTGAGAAAAAATCCCCCTGTTATTCTTTTTTCACGAGCAAGTTCTGAATATTTAGGGCTCACCCTTCTGGTCGCCCAGGGCAGTGTTCATGCACACTTATTGTCCCCCTTCCTCATTTACTTAACACTTGAAGTAACTTCTTCATACAGACAGATGAGTAATATTTGAAATGTATCTGAAAGAAACAGTGTGTGAGTGACATATTCCTGGAAGAGGATCGTTTGGATAGCATTAGAGGTAGGGGCTTTCATTTGTATTGGCCATTTCATTCCAGATGAAAACAGAAGGAGCTACAGCCTTATTCTGTTACGTGTGAGACTGTGTATGTATGTGTCTGGGGACTGAAACATTTCGCAAGTGATCACCAAGCCTTTGGATGGACTCATTACCATGCGTGGGCTTATTTAAACATTTTCTTGGGTGCTGTGTGTTCAGATGGCCTGATCTCTAATATATGCTGCTCTTCTCCATGGTTTGCATATCAGAGATGAAGCTTTTTTCTCCTCCCTACTGCTGCTGCCTCTACCTGGGATTATGCAGATTCTGGCTTAAACCTCTTTATTCTTTTCTCCGAGCACACAGCATGATGGGCTTCATTTCTGTGAGCAAATGATAATGGATTTCAGCTTTCACCAGTGACATTTGGAAACTACACATCTTAAATGATATGTGTGCTGCACAATAAAAACGGTCACCTAGTTCTAACTGTGTGAGAATATAAATAAAAACGAAGTGCTGGAAATATATAGAGGCTGAACCTTCGAGTGAAGGTGGGGGGTCCTACTTAGCCTAATGGAGTCAATTTTATGATTTTTCAAGCTGGATATAGAGAACAGTCTTATCTATAGTGGGTAGTTGGGATGATCAAGGGAAGGCCATCAGGAAGCGTTTAATTTATTCTGTCACAGATATTCAAGGTTGTAAAACATCAAAGCTATTATTTGAGAAATAACAAAGATTAAAAACCAGCCCTGGGTACCTCCATTTTTTTTTTTGACACTTTTATTTTAAAAGTAAGAGAACAAAAACATATTAACAAACAGACACAAAGTACCACAAGAATAGTACAATCAAAACTGAGTTACAGACAAGGTGACAGGGAATCAACAATGGTTGTTGCATTACATATTGATAACTTCGAAGTGTATACTCAGGAACACAGATACAGACATGCAAAATTGATCAAACAATAATCATCAACTATCCTTACAATAAAGTGACCTAAGTCCGTAGTACAACTATGTTAGATATGCTGCATATACATACATACATACATACATAGATAATTATCCCTTCCTTCCTTTTTTTATATAATTTAAAAAAAATTTTTTAAAGTGTAAAAGGAAAAGAACTACACCAACAAAAAAGGAGGAAAACATTAACAAAGAGACACAAAGTAGCGCAATAACAGCGTAATCAGAATTGAATTATAGACAATGCAACAGGAAACCAGCAATAGTTGTTGCATTGCATATTGATAACCTCAAAGTGTATGCTCAGGAAAACACATATAGACATACAACGTTGATCAAACAACCAGTCATCAACTATTCCTTACCATAAAGTGACATAAGACAATAGTAGAACCATGTTAGCCATCCTGCACGTATGTACATACATACATACATACATACATACATACGTATTTGCCTCTTTCTTTTCTCCTTTCCCTCATCCCATCTGTTCTTTACTTTTGAACTGATTTCCTTCATGCCTCTTAGTTTATCCTGGGTACCTCAAATTTGCATCCTTTCTGCCCAGTAAAAGCCAGTTTGGTGTTAAACACAGCACACTTACCGCCGATCAGCACTATTTCCATCTTGCTTAGTGTGCCATGGTTTTGGATATAAGGGCAGTAGATATAAGGATTGTCAGGTTCTTGTTTGAAATGACTAGTGTTTATTTTGTTTATAATGATAAACGTACTGTGTGGAGGGTGTGGAGACAAAGTTCTGACAAAGGTGTCAGCTCGCGCTGTATGGTTGCTCTAGAGGGGGAACAGGTCAGTGGAGGTGCAGGTGCGGGGGTGGGGGGTGTTTGAAGACAGCAGGAGTCTCTAAAGATCAGGGCCCTTGAGAGATGAGACTCCTGAAACCTTAGATCTCAATGTTGGTTCTTGAAGCAGAGAAGCATCTGCCTCGTTCCTATTCCCTACTAGCAGAGAAAGGGAATCAGTTTCCTGGCTTTCCTAAAGCACATGTTATGAACTTCTCCCTCTCATGCTCTCTGTTCTGTAAGAAAAGGAGGAGGCTTTCTGCTTCCTGTCCCCTTGCCTGGGGAGGACCCTTCCTCATTTTGTATTCCTGAGTCCCTGGGGACCTTGTGCTGGGAGTATTGACTCCGGGTTGTGACACCTCTGCCTCTGCATCATATGTCTTTCAAGTGAGAAGCCTTTCCTGGTCAATACTGAATCAATTGGCTCTGGCAGTCTAATTGAAAGCCTTCCTCAGACAAATGGGTCACAGGGGAAAGGGTAGAACCTTGATATGCAGATCGGATTTTTAAGCCCAAGAGGAAGCTGTTTTAAAAATGTGTATTCCTCGTGAGAAGTGGCCCATAACAAAGGCGGTAATAGTTATTTGGTCAGCAAAAGGAACATAAATCAATCTGTTTATATCCTCGTTTTTGTTTGAGTAGTAGGATTCTACCTTAACTTGATCCCTGCAGGATGAGATGGAGAGGGAGAGGGAGAGGAGAGAGAAGTCCAGCACTCTAGAATGGTTTTGAGGGTAAGAAACTTCTTTATTAAGGGTTGGACATGTAGAGATCTCTTTTTAAATGGCACACCGGGTTTCTATTTAGCAGATTACATGGATGGTGTTTACATTATTTGACATCCCTTATATTCATAAAAGACAGCTTTTTCTTAAGTCAAATTTGGTTTTTCTCAGTGTCCCCTTGGGAGTTTATAAAAAGAAATGAACAAGGGATGAGGATGTCTTCAGAGAATCTTGTTCTGCTTCCCACACTGTGCGAAGCCTTTTGTCACAGACACAGTGGTAAGAGGCCTAGAATCTGGAGTAGACTGCTGAGATTTCCTCATGTTGTGACTTGGGATGAGATGGCATTCGGATCTGTAAACAAGAACAATTACCTGTGTTAGAGCCTGAGCTAACCCATATAATGTACCCAGCATCTGCTAGAACATGCCATAGAGTACATGTTGACTTAGCATTTACAGATCACTACATGCATGAGGCTTTATGCTCCATAAAAAGTTTCACAGCTATTTTGCTAGGTTTTATGCCACTTTATGGCCCTTACTGTTAATCCATCTCCAGTTTGTTATGGAGTTGTTTCAGATGAAAGTCGTAATGATGAAGGTAATATGGCTTGAGACTAAAGAAAATCTGGAGGGGAACCCACTCTATGAACACCTCAGCAAGGTTATCAAGTAAACCTTTGTCTGTACGTTCTGTATTTGTTTGTCATGGCTGTCCAGCCAGGGACAGGTGACTGTGCTGTTCTGTAGGCACATGCATTCAGTTATGTAATTGAACATAATTAGCACATGATGAATGCGAGTCAGTGACAGAATGAGCTCAAGGAGGTGAGCCGGCCAGGGCACGGCACAGGCCGAGAGAGGCGAGGCTTTGCATCCTCTCTCCTTTGGCTGCACTAAAAGTCCTTGGCAAGTCACTTCACCTCAACGTGTTAAAATCTCAACTCAGTGAGCACAATAGAAACTTATTAAAAACTGCCTTGATCCATTCAGTGAATTTGATTTTAGTCATGTGAAGGTAACAAAAGACATCCCAGAGTGGCTAAAACAATGCAGTGTTTATCAGGTGCTGTAACTGAGAAGTCACAGAGGTGGGTCAGGCGTGGGGCCAGCGGTTCACTGGGGCCATTACTCTGTCCCTGCTTTTCCATTTTCATGAGTTCTGCTGTTGTCCAAGGCTGACCTCTCCGTGGTCACAAGGAAGACAGTAGCAGTTCCCAGGGGCTCAGGCTCCTGGCTTCCCTCCTGCAGGAGCAGAGAGTGTGGCTGGCAGCAGCAGTGAGAGGAGAGGGAAGCTCTGTGCGGCCTGGGGACTCCAGCACAGCTCCTAACCTCTGCTCGGCCTAGACTGAGTCTCAGCCTCTTGGCTCATCCTTGGGTCAGTCATGGAGGCCAGAGGGAAGCAGTGTGAGCTTCATCTCCAGCCACCTGTGGTGTGTGTGTGTGTGTGTGTGTGTGTGTGTGTGTGTGTGTGTTCAGTTCTTCCCCAAAGTGGAATCCCAGGTAAAATATAGGAAGGCTGAAGTGCTCAAGCTGCTTGGGTGGGGATTGCTCTGAGCAGCCAAACCCAACAAATATGAAAACAGCTTGGCGCACCTGAGCGTGTGAGGAAACAATTTTAAGTAATGAAATGTGGCTGAGTTGGAGTCTTAGTTTCTTGCAGCTCTTTAAGCAAGTCCCTTACTCACGCTGCTTGCTCATCATCTTCCTAGTTTATGGAGCGTTTCCTAAAGGTCTCAATGCAGAGATTTGCTTTTCAAGTTTTAGGTACTTCATTTATTGCAAGGATGTAGGCCAGCGGTTGTTCTGAGCACTGAGGGCTCAGAAGTGAACAAAATGGTCTCCAGGACTCGGATGTAGCTCCGTGGTAGAGCACTTATCTAACACGTGGATGTCCTGGGGTCCATCTGCAGCACCACAGAAACAAAATGAAACAGAATGCCATCCACAAATGGAAAGATTTTACTACTGAATAGAGCCCTGAATGGCCAGCATCCTCAATTAGTTGTCAGATGCTTAGCCTGATTGTCAAGAAAGCTAAATCTTTGGGGCTGTATTTGAGCAGAAAGGACTTATTTATCTCAGAGGGGTCCATGTTGGGGGACAGAGCTGATGCATTCTGGAAAGGATGCAAAAAGTCTGGGGAAAAAGTGTATAGTCAGTAGCAGAGATCAACATAACTTAAGCTTCTTATATTAAATCATAAACATGGGGTGGCTAGGAGATGGGACAGATTGGGATACAGAATGATGTTCTAACAAGAAATGCATTCTATAGGGTCAGGTGTGAACTGCACCGGAAGAGGTTGAAACCAGGCAGTTTCACACAGTTCATGACCTCTGTTGGAAGGCTCTAGAGAGGAACTTGGGATCGAACCTGTCAATTAAAATCCCATTTTCTTTCCTAGAAGTAGGCCCTCTGGGTCATTCTAAGAGCTTCTGCTGTTGATGAACTTCACACTTTAACTGTTTTCTGTGTAAATATCTATCTCCCTAGGGTGGAAGGTGCAGATCCCTTGGTGCATATGAAATTTACTTGAGCAATGGTGCAACCTCCTGGAGGTCAGCTAGAATACCCCATAGAGCGAGGGTCTGGACTAGGGTCGAAAACTAGCGTTAAACCTAGCTGCTTAAGCCGTGTCCACTTCTGTGGTTACCATTTGCTCTCAGTTCTGTACAGTTTGAGTGGCAGAATAGAGAAGCCCAAGCATACTGAAGTACGTTTAGTGTTATATAACATTTTAAAGAAATACAATAACGCCCTATAGTAATGATATTTTGGGTCATTATTATACATGTGACAATTAGAATGGTATTATTTGCTGATTATTCTAAGTAGTATTACTTCGATATAGCCAGATCAGTTTTGAATTTTTCCTTCTCTTTGTTAGTTTTTTCTGTATCCATAAATACCATTAAAACAAGTTGGGCCCCTGGAGGGTGCATATTAAATGAACCCTCTGTCCTGCCTAAAGTAAGAAAAGGAGAGTAAAACAGATGAGAGTTCAAAATGCCAACTTTATTGCTCACCAAGGCTCAGTTAGAGGATGCCTTTGATCAGATTTCGCTACCCAGACATTGGCTGTGCTAAGCCACCGCCCACTTTCTGTGGGCTAAGGAGGGATTTAAGGGTGAGAGATGGCAGGGGCAGCTCTGCTGCCTCGAATTGCACAAGCGAACCAGGAGGTGAAAGGGAGCACTATGCTGAGCATGCTCAGCTTGTCCCTCGCACGTAGCAGAGAAGCCCCCGCCAGATATCTTGCGTGTTGACTAAGCCAGCTCTCTCCATGTGTGTTCATAAGAACAGAGATGCATTTCCTTTAACCATGTGGAAGCTTTCTCTGGGTGTTTTATGCAGGTCAGTCCCTTTTTAATATATTGCCTCAACAATGTTATCTTCCAAAAACAAGATCTTGGATTTAAAACAGCCATAGACTGCCTTTCTTTTCTGTCGTTCCTTCTTCTCCTCCTGCTCCTCCTCATACACTAAGTCTGTCCTCTTGTCTTAGATGAGCTGAGGTCCTCTTCCAGATTTATTTTAAATTGCTTAATTATATTACATCCCATAATTAATCCTAGTAGATTGGATTATAACTTGTTATGTGCCAATCACTTTCTAAACATTATCTCATGTAATCCACATAGAACTAGAAAATAAGACCTGTTCTCATGTAGCAATGCAGAAATGCTTCCTCAGAGAGGGTAATTCATTAAGGTTAAACTGATGGTAAATTGTGGAGACAGGATTTAAACCTGCGCCCCTTCATCCCACAAGCCTGCACTGAAGCAGGGGCCAAGAGGGGCCGGTCACCTCAAGTACGCATGTCTCGGCACAGAGCACACTCAGAAGCTGGCGGCTGCTGGGCTCGCCTTTCTGGTCTTTCTGTACACTGTGGGGCAGACTTGAGAAAGGCTTGCTCCGCTCTTTTCGTGGTTATCCTGGAGCCAAGATATGTTTGTGCATCAACAGTTGAGTAGCCTCTTGATCTGCTGTTCTCAGGCAACTGTGTACTTTTAATTTCTGGCCCTCAAAGGGACTGTCTTTCCTATGTACCTTTTCTCTCTGCCCTGTCTCATCCTCAGTGCAGAAAACCAGCCAGAGTGGGGGGCATTGCCATCTGCCCCATGCAGCTACAGCTGCATGGCCCATGCTTGCTTCTCTGCCATGGTGAGGAGGAAAACAAGAAAGTGTGTGTTCTCTCTTCCTGCTTGGGGCAGTACACAGCTGTGCCTGTGCACACCTGCTGCTTCCTGACCATCTCTGTCTGAAGCAGAATGATTTCCTTCCTTTTCTTCTCGGTGGGTAATGCCATACATCTTTCTTACTTTCTTCTCTGGGAGTGCCCTGTGTCATCCCACCCTAACTGCTTCGACCTGCCCAAGCACTGATTTTTTTTTTTTTTTTTTGTACCTGGAATCCAGCTGAGGACCCCATGTTTGCCAGGCAGGTGCCGTGCCACTGAGCTGTCCCAGCTCCCAAACCACTGGGTGAAACGTTCAGATGACTTGTTATCCAGATCTCATCCACCTGCAGCAGGGCACTAGAAGAATCATCAGGTCAACTGCCCTATGTTCAGACATTTGCTTTTTGATTCAAGAGAAACCTGTAATTGTTATTGCTCTTATTTTCTAGTTCTATGTGGATTACATGGGATAATGTTTAGAAAGTGACTGGCACATAACAAGTTATAATCCAATCTACTAGGATTAATTATGGGATGTAATATAATTAAATAATTTAAAATAAATCTGGAAGAGGATCTCAGCACATTTAAGACAAGAGGACAGGAATAGTGTGCCAATTATAAGTATAATAAGCATGCAATCAGAACTGTGGGCAAAACTTAAGCTTTCTGTGTATGCAGGATTAAATATTTGGATGACCTGGTGGTGACTTATTGACTTATAAAGTGGTGTGGGCCTGAACTACATTATAAAATCTTTAATTGCAGAAGAGAGGCAAAGGAAATTTTAGAATATTCTTAATGTTTCTTAAACACTTAGGATTCCCATAGCAAGGTGTATTGCCAGGCCTTTTGTAATTTGAATTGACCTTTTTCAATTTACTCATATCTCCTATAAATACTAAAAGTAGAAATAGACAAAATAAGATGGTGAAAAAGTCATTGTCTTCATTTTCCCCTGCCCAAGAACCCTACATAGCAGGAATGTCAGGAAACTTAACTTGGTTTTAAATTCTATCAGTAAATATGAAAAAGAAAAAGATAATTATGATTGATTTCCCTTGATCTGTATCTATCTACCTTACAAACAAAAGTGGAAACTTGGAAAAGGCCTTATTTCACTGATTGCTTTCTTGGTTGGAGTGATAAGACAGTCCATCAGTCATTTCTTCAAAATTTTATTTGTGATATTTGTGTGGCTCATGGAGTATTTGGGAGTATCATCCTTGAGCTACTTCCCAAGCAGGAACTTATTTCCACACTTCAATAGAAATATTTAGTCCACATAAGCCTTCAGTTTTGCAGAACAACTGACATATTACCCATGTGTTATATATAACTATTTTTTTATAAAGCACCTTAGTGCCATGCCATAGATTGAAATGCACAAGGTAATTCCAGGTAAGAACATAAGATTGTTGAAGTTTGCCAAGAATGGAGATCTCAGTGCTTCTGGTAGTGAGTCAGCTCTCACTCAGTGATCTCCGAACACACACCTTCTTGGTGCCGGGTTACAGTGAAAGCAAGTCTTAGCCTAAATCTTTTGATTCATGCAGATGGACATTAGCAAGCACCATCATTTGATTTGTTCTGCAGTTGGATGAATTTCCATCTCTGTCCTTTTCATCTCCCAAAAGCATCTTGCAGGAAAAGCTCCCCTGAGGTAAAGTGGCTCTATTCCACTGTCAGGGTTTATCAGATTATTGGGAAATCAAGAACCTGCTGACCTACTGGCTGGCCTCAGGATGTTTAGAGATTAGGCTGTAATAATGAGGTTCACTCTAGTTTTTTATTGTGTTCATGTGCTTGCAGGAGAGTGTCCCAATCCATCTGCCCTTTTGTTTGTTTGTGTTTCTTCCATGAACACTCTTGCTATGCAGTCAAGATTGGCCTTGAACTTGCTATGTAGCTCAGACTCACCTGAAACTCTGCCTCAATCTCCTGCCTCAACTTCTTGAGGACTGGGATTACATGCGTGTACCACCATGCCTGGCTCCAATAGAGGTTGTGAGTACTTCTAATTTTACCAGTGGTAACCCATTTCTAGCATGAATCAGACTGATTAACAAAGCAATGATTTCACCAAGAAAATCCTTTTCGATATTTATTCAGTTGTCAAAGTCTCTGGTTGTTGAGCAGAGATCAGTGTAGTTGAAGGCTTGTAGTTTCTATCTCTGATTAAATGGTGGCTGAATATCTCCGGAGTATGAATTTGTATGTACAGATAATAGTTAGTTGTAAAATGTGTTGTAGCTAAATTGCTGTTGGTGGCAAATATCCTTTTCTCCAAGATATTTAAAAGTTTGAGTGCTCTTTCTAATCATAGGGTATTCTTATTTTATTTTTAAAAGTATAAAAGAAAAAAACCCAAAACACACACAAAAAAGGAAAACATTAACAAAAAGACACAAAGTAGCACAAGAACAGTACAATCAAAATTGAATTATAGACAAAGTGACAGGGAATTAACAATGGTTGCTGTATTACATATTGATAACTTCAAAGTGTATGCTCAGGAAAACACATATAGACATATAATCTTGATCAAACAATCAATCATTAATTGTTTCTTACCATAAAGCAACATAAGTCAATAGTGGCACCATGTCACAGGATATTCTTATCTCCCCTCTAAAGTGTCTCCTAAACTACAGAGACAATAAGACAACTTTTTTTACCCTGGGCCACAAGATCACAAAGAAGAATAAAATATATTACTGGAAATGCACATGAGTGGGGATAGTTTGGTTTAATAGACACACATCTTATAGTCATTGTGATGAGTTAAACTTTAGAATTTTCTCGAAAGTTGGATGTTTACTTTTCTGGCATGTAAACTTTGTTTTCCTGCAAACTTAACCAAAAACAGAAAAGAACAAATAAAAACTGAACTAAAAGAAATGTTAGAAAAAAAGTGCAAGAAATAATTTTCCAGATATCTCTATGTGAGTCTTTGTCTTTTCTTTCAAATCCACTGGGGTAAGTATTATTCATGACACACAGACCACATTAACTGCATAGCCACTTCAAGCTCTGCCCTTCATGGATTCTCAATTTTTTTCATGGTAATTTTGCATTTTAGTTCAGGCAAGCTGGTGACTTTTCCATTAAGGAGAAAAAAAAAAAAACAAATAAAAAAGAGTAGACAATTAGCCTTTTTAGCCAACCTGCAAATAAATAGGTATGGAAACTGTGTCTCTTAATTAACTAAAGGCAAAGAAAACAACATGTATGAAAGGCCACTTGAAAATTGGGATTGCAAACACATCTGATTTTTTACATTGTTAAGGTTAGATGGCAAATTAATATCCCTAACTAGGATCTCAAATAATGCAATGATAACAATTTTTTATCAAGTTCTGTTGGAAGAGCTAGATTTGAGTAAATGATATTGTTGACATGTGTCCTGGAAAACAGATTTTGACTTTTTTCTTTTTGGTGCTGAGGAGGATAGAACCCACGATGTCGTGGGTGCTGGACAAGTGCTCTACCACTGAGCTGTGTCTCCTGTCCCCTGAGCTGAAAGTTTAATTTAAAGGTAGAGTTGAATGAGTGGTTTCATCTCTGCCACAGTGGACATTTATGGTACACTTTCTGGCTACCACATCTTTGAACATATTTCATCTAGTCTATGCTGTCTCTTTTTATCCTTTTCTTGACCTCTCCAATCAGAGCAGTGTCATTTTTAATATGCTGATCTTGAGATTTCTTCAGTAGGAAGCCAGGGATGGCTCCAGTCTTGGTATTGGAAAGATCCAGTTGCAAAAGCTGGGGTTGATAGAGGTAGCAAGTTAAACAAACATAGCAGCTAATGAGGAGGGTAATCCCGAGACAGTGGTCCATGAAACAGGGATAGGAAGGAGATAGTGCTTCCGCCACTAGCTGTACCCTTTCCCACTGAGGGCAACCATCACAGTTTAACATGATGTCATCTCCTTTAGAATCTGGACATCACCTTGGGCTCCTTTTCAACAATACTCTAGGTAGGCAGTACACTCAAATGAATTGATCCTTTTGGTCTAACCAGACAAACCAAAGAGTAGGCAGATCCAGGTGATAAGAAATCACAGAGCGGGCAAAATCTGGAACAGCATTCAAAAAGGCCATAGGCTGTGTTAGAGCAGGCTCTTAGTCACTGACTATCCTAGAATGCTAGCTTTATGGAGGAAGATGAACGAAAAGAATGCATGAAGATGAAGTACTTGATTGTTAAAATAATTGGTTGTGGCCAGCCAACTAAGGTGCGGAATAGATCAGAATTCTAGAGCCAGGGTATTGAATGACACTAGAGGTCAAGAAGAAAGAACAGTCATCTTACCAGGACTGGGGAGGAAAGTTGAAGCTGGGTTAGTTGCAAGGGTGTGTTGATGCTGCTCCCTGGAGTCATGGGCCAGAAAGGGAAGAGAGGGAGAACAGTCTTCACTGGGTACCTCATGTGTGCCAAGGGCTGTTATCTTATTTCAGGAGGCAGCTTCTTTCATCCCTTCTGCCTAAGGGTAGATGCTACAGAGACCAAACACCAGGCTAGAGTCATCACCTGCTGCCTACTCTCCTACTACTTGTCATTTTAAACCTCCAACTGTATTTTAAACTCTTATCCTTGCACTGTGCTCTTGTGTAGTCACTGAATAAACTGAAAAAAAAAACAGTAAGAAGCAAAATCAGAATAGAAATGTGTCATATGTGATTGGACAGAATTCACACACTTGAGTTCTCTCCACCCTGAGCCTCAAGAGTGCCTGAGTCTGAGCTAAAAATTAGTAGAGGTGAGAAAGGAAGAACCCTTACAATTGCACGTACATGTACAGAACCCTTCCAGTCTCTCTAGAATGGAACTTTATGAGTCTCAGGAATGTCCACTATACTCAGTGTTAATCTTCACGTGCTTTTATTTTGTCTGAAGTTTTTATGATATTCACCTGCAGCTTTGAATTACGTTATGAAGCTGTATGTGAAAATATGGTCAACATATGGGAGGCTGAAATTAAGTCAATCTGTCTTTCCTCTAAGGACTGTTAGATTGAGTTTGGAACTGCCACGTATTTTGAGAGAAAAGTTGTGATCATTTTAAAATAGTAACTCTAAGAAGATCAACTCGATCACTATTTTTCAGTAGGGGTCACTTCCCTTCAGGTGTTCACGTTGGCTACTGAGACGCAGGTGAAAGGATGTGGGCTTTGGAGTTAAAGGTTACTTTTATTCTGATCCTCATTTGGTTACTGTAGTAAAACTATCATTTTTTAATCTATGAAATGAGGACAAGTTCCACATGTATAATTTTTATAAAGATTTGAGAGAAGGCTCATTTGGGCCCGGGGTATGCCATGGCACAGCACCTGCCTGGCAAGCTCAAGGTCCTGAGTTCAGTTCCTGGTACCCAGAACAAACAAACAAACAGAAACTAAAAAGAAGGCTCATAAACTGCATTGCCTGTAGTAGACGCCCAATAAAACATGGATGTCGTTACTTCTTTGTTTTGGCGGTACTGGGGATCGAACTCAGGACCCTGCACTTGCTAGACAAGCAATTATTCCACTGAGCTATATCCCCAGCCCTCATGTTGTTACTTCTTGATTGGTGTTTGGGAAGTAGGATTCTTACCTGCTTCCATTTTTTTTCTGACCTTCCTTTCCTAAAAGACCCAACTTACCAACAAACAAAATACAAAGTTCTGGTAATGTATTGCTTTTCTGTATCTCTATTCACTGGATATGGGAGTATTTACCATTTGTTACTTTACCACTGAGGTAATAAGTGCCATAGCATATGTGCCAATGCAAGCACTGAGATACGTACTTAAAAGAGTTGGGGCATTTACCTGAGTTTTCAGGGGATTTTATTGATAGCCAAGGGCAAGATGAATCTTTGATTTATAGATGCTTTTGATAGAAGCAAATCTGTATTTTAGAAGATGTAAGATTTCCAACATACAGACACTCAGGTTATTCCTGATCCCTGCTGTGTCCTTCAGTGTTATTGTTTTGAGTATTTATTCCAGCTATCAGTCATCTTTCAGTCTTAAGCAGTATGCTTATTATTAGTGTCTCTTGTATCTGTTACACAACCATGAAAGATCAGAATGAAATTCTAACCCAATGGCATGTTGGCACAACTTTTTAACTTCAGGAAAAATATAAATTCATGGTAAAAGGAAGCCTACTACGTTGTATATATGTGTGTGGCCCTCATCACTGTAGAATTATTTAGCATTCTGCAAAAATATTTTTATAAGCGCAGTTCCAGTTACTACAATCATGACAGTAATTTTTCACACCCTGTCACCTATTGAATTAGCAACCAATTTCTTTTCTTGAGCCATTATTCAAATGGATTCCATCTGCATTCAAATTAATTTCTAAATCATAGAAATTAACAATGGGAACAGTACATTAAATCACCTAGCCTACTTCTTTGCTAGGGGAGAATTGATCTTTATATTGTAATCTCTAGCGTTTTGTCCAGTGGGTTTTAAATGTCTTGAATAAATGTTATTTAGACTCTGGGTGGTCATCTCATCAAATTCCAGGGGAAATTCTTTTCACAGCCTGCTGGGATATATATGGATTTTTTTTTTTTTTTGATGCTGTGTAATTTGCTAATGCTCAGAGCATTCAGGAATCAGGCAGTGAATTTTTCAGGGAGTGTGTGTGTGTGTGTGTGTGTGTGTGTACATGTACATTTGAGGGGGCTGGATGAGTCATGGTTGGAGAGAGGGGAAGAGAGGGATACTTGAGAAGAGTGGGGTACTTGATGATATTTGAGAAGTCACTGTTTGCTTTCTTTTTGTAAAATGGAGTGGCTTGGAGAACAGATATAAGGAAGTAGACACAATCATAAAGCCAAGTGAAGGATGCTGAAAAATGTGCGTGGTTTCAGTGCCCAGTTTGAGTCATAATTACATAGTTTTCTTGAGGTCAGACTCTAGAAGCTAGCTGAAAATTCCCTAGCTGAAAGCCCTTTTTAAAGTACTCTTACATATGGATACATAAACTTGCGAGCTAAAGTAGAAAGCATACAGGCATTTTAATGCTAATCACTTTTCTTCCCTTACAGCTCCCATTTATAGATAAAGGAATAGATGGTTGCAGTAGATATCTGTATTCACATGAAGCGCAAGCAACAAAACAGGATAGTGAACTTTTCCTTGATTCTGGTTTTATTTAACTCGTATTACCAGTTTGCTTATTTATAAAGTGAGATGAGCAGAAGACCTGAATCAAACACCACAGATGTTAGTGTAGACCAAAAATAAAACAAATTAGGAGATTCAGCCTGGCTGGCATGTTGGAGATGCTCAGAGGAGATTCATAGGCAATACCTGTCCTCTGAAACAGGGAGGCAGGCACACCCTGAAATGAAAAATTAATCTGAAAGATGATACATGTAAATCAAACCGAGTATCTGGATTGTTGAAAAGGAGCAGTGGCACTGCCCCAGCTGGCCCTCACCACCCCTGCCCCTCGGGGAAGCAGCCATCCTGGGAAGAATCCCAACTAGCTTGAGAGGATGAAGTAGCGCTGCAGAGGCCAGATTCCAGGGGCAGACACTGCCTATGTGCCCCTTCTTCCCATCGCCACCCCGGTAAGCACTAATGCTGCATCCTGCTGGCATTGTTTTCTGGGTTCTCCATGGGCAAGCGACCCTCCTCTGGACAGAAAGAGGCTAAGGCTAAACATGGTAAATGGAACCAAGACCACTGGCGGGGGCCCACCGCAGACCCACCACAACTTGCATACCTGGAATTTGGGAGAGTGGGACGAAGACTGTACAAATCTGAGCTAGCAGGAAATCCTAAACAGTGACCACCATCATACTCAGGCAGAAAGTGTCCCTAAACCAAGTCCAGGGACAGCAGCCTCTGCTGGGTGCAAAGGGGAATCCTTGAGACAAGGTCAGTTCAGGAGTTGTGGGCAAAAGAAAAGATGGGAAAGGCAGGGATAGAATTCCTGGCAACAAACTAAGTTGGAAAATCTCTGAAGTGTGAACATGGTTCATTCAACACAAAGGGAAGTAGGAACCATGGGACGCTGGCTGAGAGTGAAAGAGACTTTGGGGTCACATCCTCCTCCTCTCAAATTAATTGAAGTGGATGGACCTTGTCAGAGAAAAGGGACTGCAGTTAATCACATCCTGAGCGCAGCTTGCACTAAGGAGGTGGCAGATAGATGGGGAATTGTGTGGCTGCCCACAGACAGGGACTAAAGCAAGAGAGAACAGTGCAGGCCCTTGGGCTTTATGCCTTGGTGGTCAAGCAAAGTGTATGTATGGGCTTTGATACGGGTTTCTGCCAAAGTGTGTGTGTTCATTTTATTTTTGCTTTAATATAGTTGGGGTTTTGCTTCCTCTTTCCTCCTTGCCCCCCCCTTGGTCTTCCTTCCTGTCCCCGCCCCTCCCCCTCCATTCCTGTCCTCTCCTCCTCTCCTCCCCATTGCTTTCCTTCAATTCTTCTGTATCAAAACTACTTTTTAGTTTGAATTCTTTCTCCTACTTTTAAAATCTCTTTTATTTTTTCTATATTCTGTTCTCTCTCAGCCTTTCCTGCTGTCTCTCATGTTACCCTCTGTCCTCCCTATTCTCTTCGTTTTACCCTTCCCTATCACATCTGTCTCTTTGTCTTCCCTTTCTTCTTCTCTGTGTTTCAAGTACACAAATATATCATCATCATGCTTTGATAACTGTACAGCTTTCCCCAATCCTGAGTCATATGTCCCTTCTTCTATATCCCACTCCCACAAATATTTTCTTAAACCCTCAATGCTTATCCTTGTTCCAATTATAAAAGAACAACAGTCTGGCCCTCATCTAATTTTTTTACCTATTATTATTTCTCCAATCTACCTCTTCTCCTGTTGTCTTATGTCTCTCACCCATCTCTCCAGCTCTCCCTTTCCCTTTTTATTCCTACATCAGAAACTAACTACTAATAACATCCCATCATAGACTGCGAAGGCTTCTGATAGAGGGTAAAAGTGTAAATGTAAGGATTAAGCACATAGGGATGTATGATTAGATCTGTTGCTGCTGTTATAACCAGCAGTAATTCTCTCCTCACAACACAATGGCAGGGTCCAAGCCATTGAAACTCAGTAGCTGATGGAGTGAACATTGTCTCTAGACAAAGCCTCGAGCACATCATTGGAAGGCAGAATCTAATTTGAAAGATTTCCATATCAACTGTAATCTCTTCTCATTTTACTTGACCTCAGTACTCAGCACCAGACACACACACACACACACACACACGTGTATGTACACACACATACACACTCACGCAAACATGGGGAAAAAAAGCAACAAAAGGCCCCAAAGGTCTCCCAACTCTCACAAGGGATGGAATGGAAAGCAAACATTAGGTAGGAGAGCTTTATGAAATGATTAAACAGGAGGTAAAGAAACTTGGTGAGCTCAAAGAATACATTATGGGAAAGATTATGGAACTATTATGCAAACTGGCCAGTGTGGATATGAGAGAAATAAATAAAAGATTGGAAGAGCCGATCAAAACAGTTCAAACCATGAATGACAAATTTACTGAAGACAGAGACTCTATGAAAAGGTGCCAGACAGAAATAATGGAAATAAAAAATTGTATAAAACTCATAAATTGCAGAAATGACCAGTATGAATACAGGTTTCTGAAATAAAGGAAACATGGTGAATCATGACAATTACTGAGAAGACTTACAAATAACAACAAGAAAATTTCATCCAACATCTACTAGACAATGCTAAGACCAACCTAGGGTAGTTGGAGCTAGAGAAAAATTAAGAGACAGTACACATAGAATTTTTAAAAAATCTGTATACAGAAATCATAAGAGGAAACTTTTGATGCATGAGAAAAGTTTTCAATGTACAGGTAAGTGAGGTTTATAGAACATCAACTAACGATGATAAAAAAAGAAGTTCCCCATAACACATCTTAGTCAAAATCCCAGATGACCAATAAAAAGAATCTTAAAAGCTATCAGAGAAAAAGAAAAGTCATATATAAAGGTAAACCCTTTAGTGTTACAGTAGACTTCACAACACAAAGATTAAAAGCCAGGGAGGGCGAAAGTGAAGTATTTCAAGTGCTAAAAGCAAATAACATCCAACCCAGACTATTATATCCTACATAACTTTCTTTCAAGATAGATGAAGAAATGAGGGCATTCCATGACAAAGGACATTATAAGAGATTCAGGAAGAGGAAACAAGCACTCCAAAAAATACTCAATATTCTGGGCAGAGACAGGGAAGCCAACAAAGCCAAAAATTCAGGTGGAATGAATCCTTCAGCAAGCAAATACTTAAACAAAACAAATGGAAAAATAAAGGAGACTTCAACAGATAAGGATAAATCAGTACCTTTCAGGACTATCTATCAATGTAAATGGCCTCGAGTCCTCACTTAAAAGAAAGTAGGCAGACTGATCAAAGAACAGAATCCAATAACCTGTTACATCTGAGAAATATGTCTAACCAAGAAAGAAATTTATTCTTTAAAAGCCAAAGCAATATGTAATATAACAGCTATTGTTAGTTTACTATCACTTCGTTTTGAAATTCTGTATCACTTTATTTTGTTGTTTTGTTTTTGACTTTTGTTTTTTCTCTTTACAGTAACATTAAAAGAAAAAAACGAAGGATGGAAAACAGTATTTCATGTACCAAGACCCGAAAAGCAATCACGTTTACCCTCACACAAAATACACTTTAAACTAAAACTGATCAGAAGAGGCAAAGAATGAACTATATACTAGTTAATAGAGGTTACTATATACTAGTTGTAAATATATAGGTGTCAAATGTTGGAGTTCTAACTTCACAAAACAAATAATATTGGACATAAAAGACCAAATAAACACCAACAAAATCATAGTGGGTGACCTTGGTACCCTATTTTTGCAGAGAAAGATCAATCAAACCAAAAACAACAAAGAAATATCACAGCTGAACCTTTTTTTTTTTCTTTTGGTACCAGGCATTGATTTCAGGGCCTCAAGCTTGCCAGGTTGCTGAGCTACATCCCTGACCTGAACTACACCTTTGAACAAATGGATTTATAGATATCTACAAGGTGTTCTATGCAACTACAAGAGAATACACATTCTTTTCAGTAGTGCATGGAACTTTCTCCAAAATAGACCCTACGCTAGTCCACAAAGTCTGCTTAAATAAATATAAAAGAAATGAAATCACCCCAGGTATACAAATCATTGTATATTGATGCTAGAAATCTCTCTCTCTCTTTCTCTCTCTCTCTCTCTCTCTCTCTCTCTCTCACACACACACACACACACACATACACACACAAACACACACACACATAAACCCCTGGAAACTTAATAGCATGTTCCTGAGCAATTGATGGGTCACAGGAGCAATCAAAGAAAAAATTAAACAATTTCTGGAATCAAACAACAATGCCAGTACAACACACCAAAACTCATGAGACATAATATAGGCAGTCCTGAGACAGAGGCACTAAGCCATGGAACTCACATTAAAAAAACAGAGTGAGCTCAAATAAGTAACCTAATGAAGAATCTCAAGACTCTTTAAAAAGTAACAGTAAACCAAGCCCAAATCTAGTTTAAGGAGCAAAATCATAAAGATCAAAGTAGAAATTAATGAAATTGAAAATCAAAAAATGCACAGAATCAAAGAGCTGGATTTTTGAAAAAATAAACAAAATAGACAGACCTTTTGCCAAACTTACCAAAAGAAAAAGACCCACATTATGTAATTGCAAATGAAAAAGGAGAAATCACCATGGGCACTTTTGAAATCCAAAACATAGTAGTTACTATGAAAAATTGTACTCCAACAAATTAAAAAATCTTGAAGAAATGGACAGGTTCCTAGACACATATTAATTACCAAAACACAACCAAGAATACACAAACATTTTGAACAATCCAATAGTAAGAAATAAAATTGAGGCAGTAATAAAAACTTAGCAAATAAGAAAAGCCTAGGACTTGATGAATACTACAAGAAATACTACAAGACTACTAGAATACTGCAAGACTTTGGAGGAGGTTATAGTACCAGTACTCCTCAAACTCTTTAGTGAGATTGAAAGGGAAAGAGTGCTTCCGAATTTAGTTATGGAGGCCAGCATCACTATGTTCCCCAAACCAGACAACGACCCAACCAACAAAGAAAACTATAGGCCAATTTCTTCAGTGAATACAGATGCAAAAATCCTCAATAAATATTGGCAAATAGAATGCAACAAATAATCAAAAGGATCATACATCATGAGCAAATGTGTTTCAACTCAGAGCTGCAAGGATGGTTCGACATATGCAAGTCAATAAATGTAGTGGACCACATAAACAGAAACAAGGTTAAAGATCACATGAGCATATCATAGATACAGAAAATCTTTTGACAAAATTCAACACCTATTCATGATTAAAAACTCTGATTAAAATAGGTGTAG
Organism: Dinomys branickii; assembly: GCA_004027595.1. NCBI lineage: Eukaryota > Metazoa > Chordata > Mammalia > Rodentia > Dinomyidae > Dinomys > Dinomys branickii. Next base: position 14,093 of record PVLD010007123.1, on the reverse strand, counting down.
AAGGACCTTACTTGAATATGATAACAACGATTTATAACAAACCAATGGCCAACATCATATTATAAAAAGAAAGGGCCAAGGTTGGAGCTCAGTGGCAGAGTCTGTCTGGCAAGTGCTAGGTCCTGAGTTTGATTTCTGGTGCAAAAACAACAACAAAAAAAACCAGCAACAACAAAAAAAACAAGATAAGGATGTCCACTATCACCATGACTGTTCAACATAGTCCTCTAAACATTCACCAGATCAATCAGGCAAGAGAAAAAACAAAAGGGGTACAGATAGGAAAGGGAGAAGTCATTATTCACAGGGTGATACGGTTCTCTGCGTAAAAGACCCAGAAAATTCCATGCAAAGGCTTCTAGAATTAAGAACTAAATTCAGCGTGTAGCAGAATACAAAATCAATACAAAAAATTCCATAGTATTCCTATACTCTCATAATGAACTCACTGAAAAACAAATTAGGAAAAAAATGCCATTTGCAATAGCATCAAGAAAAATTAAATTCTTTAGAATTACCCTACCAAAGAAGTGAAAGACCTCTAGAACAACAATTACAGTATTTTTAAAAAGGAGATTGAAGCAATTGTCAGAAAATGGAAAGAGAGCCCCTGTTCCTATATAGGTAGAATCAATATTGTCAAAATGACCTCACTTCTAAAACTGGAATACAGACTGAATACAATCCTAAGCAAAATACTGAAAATATTCCTCACAGATCTAGAGAAAACAATCCTAATATTTATATGGAAAAGAAGGAACCTAGAATAGTGAAAGCATTCCTGCACAATAAGAACAAAGCAGGGGGCATCACAATATCTGACCTCAAGTTATACTACAAAGCTACAATGATAAAAACAGCATGATACTGGCACAGAAACAGACATATGAGTCAATGGAACAGAATACAGGTGGCAGAAACCACCTCAGATACCTTCAGTCACCTGGTCTTTGATAAAAGTTCTGAAAACATACACGGGAGGAAAGAGAGCCTCTTGGCAGATGTTGCCAGGGCCTCTGCTATCCACATGCAGAAGAGTGCAACCAGAGCCGTAGCCCTCACCACGTCCTAATACAAGATTGAAATGGATCGAAGATCTAAATATTAAAACAAACAGTTTATCTTCTGGTAAAACTCTTAAAGTCGTGGATGTAGGCAACAGAACTCTTATTATACAATCAATAACAAATGGGATAATATCAAATTTAAAAGCTTCAGTACAGCAAAGGAAATAAGCAATAGAATGAAGATAACTTACAGAACGGGAAAAATATTTGCTAGCTACACCTAGGACAGAGAATTAGTATTTAGAATATATAAAAAACTAAAAATGTAGATTCCCCCCAAAATTAAAAACGGGCGATGAAAATGAAGTACAAATCACCATAAATACTTGGAAAAAGGTTCAACATCTCTGACCATTAGAGAAACAAATTCAAACAGTGTTGAGATTTCATTTTAATCCAGAAAGAATGGCTATCATCAAGAAATCAAATAATAAATGTTGACGAGGCTGGGGTGAAAAAGGAACCCTCCTACATTGCTGGTTGAGAATGCAAATTAGTACAGTTATGGAAATCAGTATAGAGAGTTCTCAAAAACTAAAAATAGAAATCTCATTTGGCCCAGCTATTTCCCTTCTAGGTATTTTTCCCTAAAAGGCATAATGTTATAGTGATACGTGCATACCTATGTTTATAGCAACACAATGCTTAATTAAGCAGCATATAAGCTGCCTAATCTTAGAAGCAGCTTAAATGTCCATCAATTAGGTGAATGGATAAAGAAAATGTGGTCTCTATACATAATGGAATAGTACTTGGCTATAAAGAAGGATAAATCTGAGACATTTGTAGGAGAATGTTAAGTGAAACAAAACATGTTAAGTGAAATAAAACAGACACATGAGCTTAAATACTGTATGGTTTCTATGATATGAGGAATTCAAAGTACGAATAAAGTAAAGAGGAAAGTAAAAGAGTGATAAAAGGAAACAGAGATTGATCTTTTGCAAATGGGAAGAGGACCAAGAAACCGGGGTTGGGGTGCAGCAGGGAGGGGCAGGTGATAAAAAAGTGGAAGGTGGGTCATGGACAGGTACCGCCACCCACGGTGAGTGTAATCATTATGTGTCACAAATGTAAACTACAGAAAGATGGAGGGAAGGGACCTAGAGACGGAAGGGAGAGGAGAATGGGGAGGGGGAAGGGAAGAGTTGAGTTATGTTCAGTGTGTGCACCTATGCCGAGTGACCGAGAGCCTCATGTGGTGCAAACAAGTGCTAATAACATTAATAAACTGCACGATTAACAGCACATTGCATGATTAATAACAAAGTCATTATTAAAGTTCAGTGAATTTGATATAAGCTAGGAGAGGCGCTGGTTGCCTAGAACCGACATGAAAAGCATGAGTTCTTTCTGAATTTCACACATGTAAGGATCGTAAGGGACTTCAGGTTCACTCACCTGTGCTGTGTGCTTGAATCCCCAGCTGAACATTCAGGATGGCTGTTCAAACCCTGTTTGAATACTTTCTGTGATGGAAAACTCCTCAGCACTCTAGGTTCCAGTAACAGTGGTTGGAAGGTTCTGATTTCCACTGAGAACAATCCACCTCCTCAACACATTCACCCATTGGCCCTTTGCTTCTCTGAGCACGCTTGTGATTGCTCCTAGCCACCACCCTTCCAGCCCCTGTGCCCCATTTCTCAAGCTGGCTTAGCCTTCTCCAGACTCCTGCGCTCGCTATGCTTGATCCATGTATGGATGACCTCCTAAGCATGCGGCAGCAGCAGGAAACCCATTTTCACGGTCTTCATGAAATATACTCCTTCTGTGCCTGGACAGACAGGGCTTAGTATGTATTTGCTAAATGGATGAACACATTCCAGCTAATCCCACATAACATTGATTTGCCTATCATTACAGATTTTTGTGTAGCAAAATATTTTTTCATACTTCCGTATCATTTTGCTCCCCATCTCAGCCCTCATTAGAAGAAAAAGTACGAAGATCACCTTGCTTCCAAATCACTGAATCTCTCAGGAAGTAGTCTGTCCTTTTTGATAAGCCAAAAGCACAGCAAGAATTATTTCAAGCCTTCCCTCTCTTCCTCCTACTCTTCCAAAAAAGGAAACCAGCTTGCCTTTAACACATGCAGTACCTTCTGTCTCCCTCCGTCCCTAGCTACAATGTGACAGTGTACTGAAGCTGCACTGGCTGCAAATTACAAGCAGTCCTGCAGAGCAAAGATCTCCCAGTGGTGACAGGACAGTATACTCAGGCTGCTGTTCCCACATGTGACATCCTTGCACAAAGTAGGAAAAGGCATCCTCTCTAGTGGACTCCCAGAAAAGTCTTCCTTGTCAGCTCAGCAGCCTCTTCCCATCTCCACCAGGCACCTGTAGGTTTGTACTCTTGGATAAGCCAGCAAGTCACAAAACTGATAATAGACAGGCTCTTAGAAATAGTTAAGCTCTTGGGAATGACTTCATGAAAGGATGATGTTATGCAAAGAAATAAACCAAATGTTAGTATACTTCAAGGGGAATGAGTCAAATAAATTTGTTTAAACTTGGTCCTGCCTGTAAACCAAGGCCACTTTGCTCAGATATGTATAATTTTACATAAAAATATGAATAAAGCCGGAAGGGTGAGGTAAACCTGATACTTGGAAATTAGACTGGCTGCGGTTCCCGATGCTGTGGGGCCCACTGGCTGCAGGATAACTAAGCTGGCCTTGTCCGTGAAGTGCTTTGGTCCTGACAGAAGGCAGAGAGATCACCCCAGCAGGTTGCCTGCGGCCTGGTGGTCTCAGTTCTGAAGCCCAGATATTTTATTGGTGATGAAAAGCCGAGCTCATAAAGAACTAGAGAGTGCAGGAAGAAAGTATTAACACATCCCTCCCATGGAGGCCAAATGTTAGATCAATCATGTCTTCCAGCCAGTGCAATGACTGCAGGGGATGATATGCTAATTTATGCATAGTGCTGTCAGGAGCCTGGGAAGTGAATTCTATAAGCTATCTGATTTTCAAGCAGACTGTGCTGCCTCTTTATAACCTCTGGGCTCCTGGCAGAAGCCAAGTCCACCACCGCAGTGGCCACCTATGGCACCAGTGGACCAGGCTCTGTTCCTGCATTCCTACTGTCTTCCCGTTCTACTCTGTGCAAGGCTGAGGTGCCCTGGTAGGGAAGTTTGCGTCCACATAGAACAATGGGTGATTGCTTGAAAATGTTTTTGCATAACCTGCAGGAAAACAGTGAAAACAAAATATGTTTATTTTATGTAGTTTTGAAGAAGCCACTTGGAAGCATGGAAAAGAGCACCCAGCTTTGTAGTACAAGAAAGCTGATTGCAACTTGTTCATTTTTTATCCTGGAAAAGACTGTAATCTGTCTTTCTGGGAAAGGAGAATGGGGAGGAGGTAATGAAACCATCAGCAAGAAAACTAGAATTCACCCCCTAGCAATATAAATAATTGGAAGTTCTTAAATGGGAATTGGCATGGTTACAGATTACATAACATTTGTTGATGTAAAATGGGATATTCCCAGAGGCATGGTTAGCTTTAATTGTTCGGATCCCAGAGCCTTTATGAGCTCAGGACTGAGCTATAACTTGTAGTCAATGTGGCAAGTGTCCTGGATGGCAACAGAGATACATTTAATAACATTATCTTTCTATGCAGAGCCTGAAGATGAACAGAATAGTGCTTTGCACTGCATTGTGAGTGCAGTATTGTGAGTGCCAAAGGTAGTTTCCATTTGCTTTTTCATCTTTCGTTACACGGAAGAGACCTGGTGGGGTTTAGCCACATGCTTGACATTGATGAGACTGTCTCCTCGGTTTTCTAATTCATTTCCTCTTCTCCGCACTGATCCTTGCTCACAGATTGTGTGAGGTAGGACGACGTGGCTGGGGTTTAGAAAGGAGGATGGAGATGTTCTTGATCTGGCTGTGGAAAGTTATAGTAAATGAGGGAACCCTCTGGGGGATCTCCTATGCGGATGGTGCCTGTTCCCTTAGAAGAACTGGGAAACCCATTTTTGTTATGTTCCGAGTCTTGGAGAAGGTTGTGGCATTGTCCCTGAGGCTGTTGATTCTTGAAGTCCACTAGCCATGGCTCACTAATTATTCACATAATCACAGGCGGAAACAGACCGACCAGCAGGGCCATCTCTGAAGGGTATCCAAGACCATATTCACTAACTTCTAAGAATTTTAGAGACTGTATCACAGTGGGAATCATCTCTGACTAGACCCTAGCTATTGCAATATCTTCTCTGAAAGGGGATTTCTGCAGCAATGTTACACCCACGACATCATGGCTGGACTGGACAGAGTGTCACCCACTTCCCCAGCTGCCCCCAGGGCGCGGCATCCTCTGGGGAGGGTCCGCCTTCGAGGCCTGGACACATGTGTTTCATTTTCACTTGCCTTTCTCTCTTCGCCCTGCTCTGAATCTTACCGTCCTGGCTCTTGGGTCTCAGTGGCCGGTGAGCTCTGGACCTTCCCCTGTTCTTTCTGCAGCTCTGTCCAGGCGGCTCTCAGTTAGCCCCTTGATTCAGCACAGTAGAGCTATATGAGTAAGCACCCTGGGTAATAGCACTCTTCTTGTGCCAGCCAGAAAGGATGAAGTCACTCTCCACCCAAAGCTGTTGGGATGCGCTGCTGGGGTTTAGCCTCGTGCTTGACGCTGATACTCTTAACACTGTGAACTCAGACTGGCCGTGGTTCCCAGTGCCGTGGGGTCAGATTTGGGTCTCTTGCTCTTCTCCCTGGCAGCACCAAATTGCTGTGGCTGTGACTTGCTGGCTGTTAAGAAACTCTTTGGGACATTCACCTTAGATTCACCTCTGATTCGGGATATGGCCCTTTCATACTCTAAAGGTACTGATGCTCAGCAGTAATTAGTGCAGTTGATTTTGTGACATGGTGCTCATTTCAGGGAGAAATCAAATCTATGATCAGAGATAAATGATTTCTTTTAGGATCCTAGAGGTCCCTTCAGGTCCTGAGGTGTCATCCGTGGGCTTAAGTGAGGAAGGGAAATGCTAGAACAAAGAAAGAGTGAGAAATCTGGAAGTGAGTAAAGAGACCTTTGCAGTTCATGGGGGATCTTCATTTACCTGCTTACAAAGCGTTTTTCCTAAGTGGTAGAGTTTCCACCAGGAGGCATCTAGATGAATCACATCCCCCATGTGAATGACTGAGATGTATTCCCTGCACTTCTCCCCAAAAGAATTACAGGGATAGATAGACTGTTTGCCAAGAGGTGTTTAAAACAACTGCAGCACCCACCAGCTTTTATTTACTTTCAAATAAAACTACGTATTTTTGCAATTAACAGAATATATACCGATATATTCTGTTATATATGTGTGTGGCTTAAAATGTCCTATATTTCAAATCCACATCCCATTGGGTAGTGTTTTGTGATGTGTGAAGCACTTTTATGTACATAACCTTATTTGCACCAGTTGACAACTCCGCTGAGTAGAAGGTGTAGGTGTTCTCCTTGCTTTCATGGTGGGAAATTAAAGCTACAGACCGTGATCAGGGTCACAAATGAAAACCCATCAGTTAGGAGATAATAGAGAGTGGGAGACAACTGAAGGGACCCTGCTTTACTGGAGAGCGTTTAGAACTAAAAATGTAAACAAATTAACCAACCAACCAACAAAAAACAAAACCCTGAGCGTCCCATGGAAGCATGCTGCAGGGTGACTTGGCCTCTTATTTACAATGCTGTTTATAGGGTTGAGAAGCTCGTGAGTACAGAGTGAGGCCTAGATCTGAGGTCTCACCACACTTTGCACTGTCTACAGCATCTCATCACCTCACAGTTTACACTAAGGTGTCTGGGTTTCTACAGAAAATAACACTAGTATGTTCTGAACATTTTGTACAAGAACTTGGAAGCCTTGTGCACCAGTTTTGAGCATTTGGTAACAGCACCCTGCCCGTGCACCTCCCTGAATTCATTCACTGAAGTCTCACTGTAAGGTCAGAAGTGGGAACCGTGTTCCACACACATGGCCAGGGAGGACAATGAAGCCCTAAGGAGGAAGCGCCTTGTCCACTGGAGTATCACAGCTCAGAAGGGTGGGGCCAGCCTCTTGTGCATAGTATCACAGCACTAGCTCATTCTCTGAAAACTGAAAGACAGACGTTGTCAACCTGTGGCATAGTGTGCAAGTGTCCTCTTAATAAGAATATACTGTGTGTGTGTGTGTGTGTGTGTGTGTGTGTGTGTGTGTGTAAGACTGAACCCAGGGCCTTTGCAAATGGATATGCATGTATCTCCGCAATAGGGCAATTTTAACCACTCAGTCAGGAGGCTCCCCAAGAGTTATAGCTGGGTCACATGGAGTTTCTACTTCCAGTTTTTTGGAGTCTGCATACTGATTTCCACCGTGGTTGTACTAGTTTACATTTTTTCTTTTTTTATTTTAAAGGGACAAAACTAGAAATAAAAATAAAACAGAGTTTCAGACAGGCTAATAGAGTATCAATAATTAATATATTGTGTATTGTTAACTCACAGTACTTACTCAGGGTACAAGATACGGGCAGGAACTATTGTCCAGATAATAGTAGCAGAAACCTTTCTTTTCAATGAACTAAGGAAAGCTAGCTATATAACTATCTTAACAATCTTGTGTATATATGTATTTTTTCCTTTTCTCTTCCTTTCCCCTTTATCCCATCAGTTTATCTTTTCTTTTGAGCAATTTCTCCCAATTCACAATATCTATTGGACATTTTTAATCTTATTTACTCATTCAGCCTCTCATACTAGAGAGACAATACAGTGTTTTCACACGTGGTTCTGATTTATTTTTCTTATGTGATAGTCTCGAATTGCATCCATTTACCCAAAAATGTCTCAAATGTACCCTTCCTTATGGCTGAGTAGCATTCTATTATATAAAAAAATACAACTTTTTATCCATTCCCTGGTTGATGGGCATTTAGTTTGTTTTCAAGATCTAGCTATTACAGAATGTGCTGCTATAAACGAGTGCACATATATTGTTGTGATATGATATTTTTAATTCTTCTAGGACAATACCAAGGAGGTGAATATGTGGGTCAAATGGGGCACATACTCCTAGTTTTTTGAGAAATCTCCACACTAATTTCCACAGTGGTTGTACAAGTCTACACTCCGACTAACAGTGGAGAAGAGTTCACAGCCCTTCCAGAATTTGTTTTTGGTTGATTTCTTGACGATAGCCATTCTGTCTAGAGTGAGATAGAATCTCAGTCTTGTTTTATTTTGAACGATCAATGATGTTGAACATTTTTTCATATATTTATTTTCCATTTGTATTTCTTCATCTGAGAAATATGTTTTCTTCTCAGATGCTCATTTCTGGATTGGGTCTTTGAATTTGGGATGCCTGATTTTTTTCAATTCTTTGTATGTTCTAGATACAAGCTTCTCCAAATCTGGGTTGTCTTTTTACTCTGTTGGTGACTTCTTTTGTTGTACAAAAGCTTTTTACTAAGGTGAGATCCTATTTATTGATTCTTTGTAGTATTTCCCAGGCAGTCTGGGTTTTATGAGTCTCTGCCTACACCTAGGTCTTCAAGATTTCTACCTGCCTTCTCTTCCAGTAGATTTAGTGTTTCTCTTTTAATATTTAGATCTTTGATCTATCTTGACTTTAGTGCATGGTGATAAACAGGGGTCTAGTTTTAGTCTTTGGCATGTGGAGAGCCAGTTTCCCAGCACTATTTATTAAAGAGGCTGTCTTCTTCCAGTGGACATGTTTGGCTTCTTTGTCAAACGTAAGGTGGCTGAGTGTGTTTGGAGTTGCATTTGCATCTTCTGTGGTGTTCCACTGATCCTCAGGTCTGTTTGTTTGGGGTTTTTTGCCAATATCTTGCTGATTTTTTTTATTTTAAGAGAATAAAAAAACAGTAACAAAATAAGAACAACATAGACAAAAATAAAACAAAGCAAAAATAATAGAAATGATACAGGGTTTCAAAATAAAATGACAGGAATTAACAGTGGTTATTATATTACATATTGTTATCTTGAATGAAGTTGCTCAGGTTACCAGATGTTAGAATGCAAAATTGATCAAACCATAAAAGAGAACACAAAATAATAAAATAATTAGAAATGATGCAGAGCATCACTGAACAAGGTAGCAGGAATTCACCAATGGTTGTTATATTGCATATTGTTTTCTTCAAATTAGTAGTTTAGATGACCAGATATAAGCATGCAAAATTGGTCAAAAAAATTAAGCATTAACTATTCATTTCAATAAACCATTAGACACCAGCAGTACAATTATCCCAGCTGTCCTTCTACGTATATATTTTTCCCTTCCTTCTTTCTTTTTCTCCTTTCCCTCACCCTAGATATTCCATCTTTTGACCAATTTCTTTTGCTTTCATACTATCTATTATATGTTTGGGGTTTTACTTACTCTTTCAGGTTCTTACAGTAGGGAGACAATATGATGTTTATACATGTTGGTTCAGTTAATTTCACTTATGAGTATGGCCTCTAGTTGTATACATTTACCTATAAAACCTTGAGTTTGTCATTTTTGTATAGCTAATACTCCGTTGTATAAAAATACCACATCTTTTTATCCATTCCTCAGTTGATGGGCATTGGGATTGTTTCCAAGATTTAGTTATGACAAACTGTACTGCTATAAACATATATTGCTGTGGTATGATGTTTTTAATTCTTCTGGGAAAATACCCAGAAGGTGAATAGCTGGGTTAAGTGGGACTTCTAACCCTAGTTTTGTGAGGAATCTCCGCACTGATTTCCACAGTGGTTTCTCCAATCTACACTTCCACCAGTAGTGGAGAAGGGTTCCTTTTCCCCATAGCCTCTCCAGCATTTGTTGTTTGATTTCTTGATGATAGCCATTCTTTCTTGGGTGAGAGGAAATCTCAGTGTTGTTTTAAGTTGCATTTTTTTACATGACCAGTGATGTTGAACATTTTTTCATATATTTATTCACCATTAATATTTTTTCATCTGAGAAGTACGTATTCATCTCAGATGCCCATTTTTGGATTGGGTCTTTCAATATTGGGGGCTTGATTTTTAAAAAAATTCTTCATATGTTCTAAATATAAGTAGTTTGTCTGAGGGACAGTTGGCTAAACCTTTTTCCCAATTCATGGGTTTTCTTTTTACTCTGTTGGTGATTTCTTTTGATGTGCAAAAACTTTTCAATAAGATGAGATCCCACTTGTTGATTCTTTGAAGTATTTCCCATGATCTTTGATTTTTGTTGATGAACTTTCTGCCTACTCCTATGTCTTCAAGATTTCTACTACTTTCTCTTCTAGTAGATAGAGTGTTTCTTTTTTAGTATTGAGATCTGTGATCCATTTTGACTTTAGTTTAGAGCTTGGTGATAGACATGGGTCTAGTTTTAGTCTTTGACATGTGGAAAGCCAGTTTTTCAAGCAAAGAGGCTATCTTTGTTCCAGTGAATATATTTGGCCCCTGTGTTAAAGATAAGGTGGCTGAATGTGTTGTGATTGTGTTTGCATCTTCTAATCTGTTCCATTGATCGTCAGGTCTGTTTTTTGTGCCAGTACTGTGCTGATTTTATCATCGGAGCTTTATAGCATAATGTCAAGTCAGGGATTGTGATGCCTCCTGTCTTTCCTTTGTTTCCCAGGATTGGTTTTGCTATTCTAGGCCTCTTCTGGTTCCAGCTTAATTTTAGGAATGTTTTCTCTAGATCTGTGAGGTATACTAATGGTATTTTAATTGGGATTGCATTGAATTTGTACAACAATTTGGGAGTATGGACATTTTCACAATGTTGGTTCTTCCTACCCATGAGCAAGGACTATCTTTCTTTCCATTTTCTGAAATCATCTTTAATCTCTTTTTTCAGAGTACTGTAATTTTCACTGTATAGCTCTTTTACTTCCTTTGTTAGATTGATCCCTAAGTATTTCATTTTTTAGATGCTATTATGAAAGGTGTGGTTTCCCTAATTTCTCTCTCAGTCTGTTTGTGGTTTGTTTACAGAATTGCCATTGATTTTTGAGTGTTGACTTTATATCCAGCTACACTGCTGAATTTGGTTATGAAATCTACATGTCTTTTGGTGAAGTTTTTGTGGTCTTCTATGTAGAGTATCATGTCATCTGCCAATAATGATAATTTCACTTCTTCCTTTCCTATCCTTATTCCTTTTATTTCTCTCTCTTGTCTAATTGTTCTGGCTAATGCTTCCAGAACTATGTTGAATAGCCATGGTGGTAGTGGACGTCCTTATCTTGTTTCTGATTTTGGAGTGAAAGCTCTGTTTTTGTCCATTTAGTATGAACCATGCTGGTTTTATCACAGTAGCTTTCTAGTATAATTTCCGGTCATGATGGTGATGTCCGCTCACTTGCCTTTGTTGCTCAGAGTTACTGTTGCTATTGTTGGTCACTTCTGGTTCCAAACAAATTTTAGGATTATTTTCTCTAATTATGTGAGATATGCTATTGGTGTTTTGATTGGGATTACATTAAATCTGTGTAACAGTTTTGTGAATAGGGCCATTTTCACAATGTTGGTTCTTCCTACCCATGAGCAAGGGATATATTTCCCTTCTGATATCTGCTTTAATCTTCTTTCTCAGAGTACTGTAGTTTTCAGTGTAGAGGTCTTTTACGTCCTTCAATAAATTGATTACTAAGTGTCTCTTTTTTTCTTTTTGGGAATGCTATTGTAAAAGGTGTGGTTTCCCTAGTTTCTCTCCATGTGAATTTGTTGTTTGTGTATAGGAATGCTATTGATTTTTGAGTGTGACTGTATCACTGCTACACTACTGAATTTTGGTATTAAATTTGGTGGAGGTTTTGGGGTCTTTTGTGTAGAGCATCATGTTATCTGTGAATAATGATAATTTATCTTCTTCCTTTCATATCCTTATTCCTTTTATTTCTTTCTCTTATCTAATCGCTCTCGATAATGTTTCCAGACCTATGTTGAATAGGAGTGGTGATAGTGGGCATCCTTGTCTTGTTCCTGATTTTAGAGTGAAAGCTTTCAGTTTTTGACCATTAGTATGATGCTAGCTGGTGGTTTGTCATAGATGGCTTTTATTAGATTGCGATAGAAACCATCTGTTCCAGCTGTCTGTGGGGTTTTTATCATGAATGGGTGTTGAACTTTGTCAAACGCTTTTTCTGTATATGTTGAGATGATCGTGTGATTTTTTTTCCTTTGGTTCTGTTAATATGGCATTTTATATTAATTGATTTGCATATGTTGAACCATCCCTGCATCCCTGGGATGAATCCTACTTGGTCATGTTGTATAATCTTCTTAATGATTTGCTTCATTCTGTTTGCCCATATCTTACTGAGAATTTTTGCATCTGTTCATTAGGAAGATTAACCTGTAGTTTTCTTTCTTTCTTTCTTTCTTTCTTTCTTTCTTTCTTTCTTTCTTTCTTTCTTTCTTTCTTTCTTTCTTTCTTTCTTTTTCTTCCTTCCTTTTGTCTGTAGTTTTAGGTTTTAGTTGGGTTCTTTTGATTTAGAATCAGGGTAATACTTGCTTCCAGGAATAATTTTGTAAGTTCCACCCCCTTTTCAAATTCCTTAAAGAGTTTCAGCATTAGTGACAGCTCTTCTCTAAATTTCTTCTGTAATTCAACAGTGAGTCCATCAAGGCCTGGGATTTTTCTTTGTTGGTAAGTTTTTAGTTAAATTTTCAATTTCTTTGGCTGGTATCAGGTTATGTAGAATTTTTATATCTTCTTGATTTAATTTTGGTAATTCTATTGTATTTAGGAATTTGTTCATTTCTTCTGTGTTGTCCTTATTGGAATATAGTTTTTCATAGTAGGTATTGATCATCTTCTTGATTTCTGTAGGATCCATTGTGATTTCCCACCTTTTCATTTCTAATTGCTTGAATTTGCATTATTTCCTTTTAGATGATGTTGGCTAATGGTTTACAAATTCCATTTATACTTTTATTTTTTTATTTTAAAAAAATACAAGTACAAAAACATATTGACAAACAGACACCAATTAGCATAAAAAATAGTACAATCACAACTAATCTATAGACAAGGTGATATGATCTCAACAGTGGTTATTGCTTTATCCATTGATATCTTCGAAGTGTAAATATATGAGCCCATATACAGACATGCAAATTTAGTCAATTAATCCTCTCAACAACAGAAAAACACAAATACCAAAAATCCAAAGACAAAAAACAAAACAGGCAAACATCAACAACAGCAAAAACAACAACAACAACAAAAAAAACACCAATAGTTGCTGCTTTACATATTGATATCTTCGAAGTGTGTGTTCAGGATAACGCATACAGACATACAAGATTGATCAAATAACCCGTCATCGATTATTGCTTAGCATTAAGTGATATAATACAATAGTAGAACCATGTTAGCCCTCCTGCATATATGCATATTCATATATACATACATACATTTTTGTCTTTTTCTTTTCTACTTTCCTTCATCCCATCTGTTCTTTGTTTTAGAACAGATTACCTTCATGTCTCTTAGTTTATATTCCCACCCTCGGGTTCTTACACCAGTGATACAATACGTTGCCTGCACATGTATCGCTGCTTTATTTCACTTATGAGTATGAACTCCAGTTTTGTCCACTTGCCTATAAAGTCCCCAAAACTGTCTTTCTTTATAGCTGAATAATATTCCATTATATAAAAATGCCACAATTTTTTAATCCAGTCTTCTGTGGAAGGACACTTGGGTTGCTTCCACATTTTAGCTATTACAAATCGTGCTGCTATAAACATGGGTGCACATGTATCAGAGTGATATGATGTTTTCAGATCTTCTGGGAAAATACCCAGAAGAGGAATAGCTGGTTTGAATGGAACCTCTAGACCTAGTTTGCTGAGAAATCTCCAAACGGCTCTCCACAGTGGTTGCACCAGTCTGCATTCCCACCAGCAGTGTAATAAGAGTCCCTATTTCTCCACAGCCTCGCCAGCATCTGTTATTGGATGACTTTTTCATACTGGCCAGTCTTACTGGGGTGAGATGAAATCTCGATGTTGTTTTTATTTGCATTTCTCGAATGACTAAG